>JAKTSU010000017.1:0-155535 GCA_030580395.1 Myxozyma nipponensis
GTTGTTGTTGTTGTTGTTGTTGTTGTTGTTGTTGTTGTTGTTGTTGTTGTTGTTGCTGCTGCTGCTGCTGCTGCTGCTGCCGTTCTCGCTCTCGTTTACGTCTCCACTGCTCAACAAATCCAAGACGTACAAACTGGCCTGTACCAGCCAAAGGTCTCTCGTCCATAATGAGCATCATCTCTTCGTATTCCGTGCCCTGGTGTGGCAAATCTTCGTGGAGCGGGCGTTTTCTCTTTTCCAGATTAGGCGGGTTCGGAGCGTGAAGAATTCCATACTCATCTTCAACAGCCACCGTAGACGGCGGCGGTGAAAGCAAGTCGGCTGCCAATGCTACATCCAAGGGTGACTCGCTGGGGACTGATAGCTCAAGTTTAGGATTCATGACTCCCACTATCTTAGATTCCAGCGATAGCGTAAACTCATTACTAAACCTAGCAGGATTCTTCTCAGCCAAAAGTGATAGATCTTGCCAAACTGTTAATGGTGTAGGTCGGAGAAGTGTGCGGTAAGTTTTGGGTTCTTGTGTGGGTAAATTAGATGTCTGCGTTGGTTCGGTTTTGACATTGGACTCGTTGTCGACGTTACTTTTGCTGCCGCCACTCTCAGGTTCTATCGTTGCTTCTGGTATTGAAGACGAGCTTGGATCTTCAATAGTTTTTGACGATGGTGAAGACTGTGGTTTCTCATTCGCTTTTGCATCTATTTTCGACGCAGTGCTACTGCTATTTCTATGATCGTAAATTTGCAATATTATGCAGCCTTCGAGCTATATTAGACAAATCTACAGGTCAGAAAAGTTTGGGCATCACGTACCTTGGTAATAGGAAATCCCAGCAGCCGCAAAAACTTCCACTGCTGCTGGCGGGATCTGTTCCAGTTCGACTAAGTCCAAAAAGTTCTGGTAGTTAGTATGCCGTCGCAGACACTGCCATTTGCCAGAAACATATATACCTTTATCAGCGGACTATGCTTGGGAATAATAGCATCCTTTAGATCGTTAGTCAACCAATTGAGATAGGCATATCTAACAGCTTGTCTGTACCTGATTGCCAAATCTATAATGAGTGGGATGGATATGAAGCTCAATGCTCGGCGGATGGTCCTTGAATTTGGCCAATATTTCCTCTGTAGATTCCACTGCATAGATTAGAATTATAATTCGAGTTGTGACAAAACGAGACCACGTACGAAAATTATAATCCTCAAGCTTGGGTAACCGTCCTGTGGTCCTAAACACCTGATCCTCTTCGAACATCAGCTTCTTATTGATCGCATTCGTAGCTGCTGTTGTTGCAAGCGATGTTGCAGATGCAGTCGTGGCACCCGGAAAATGTGGTTTACCACTGTTGATCGATGGCTTCCTTGGTAATGTGACTGGCGACGGCAGAACAGGTGATGCAGACGATGGGGTATTGTTAGCACCATCACCACTAGCTTTATGAGTCAACTTGATCTTTTTGATGTTAGACAAGTTTGAGCCACTGCTCCCCGTTGTTCCAGCAGAAGTGGGTGTAGCTTTGGACGCAGATGCTTTGGCACCTTTGGGTGTACTCTTCTGATTATTGCTGCTATTACCTCCTGTATTTCGATGAGACGGTCCCGCGCCTGATGTTGGCGGACGCGTCTTCGATGCCGCCGAGGCCATTGAAAATAGAAACGTACTAAGTCGTCGTACGATCAGTCCAGAACCTGTAAAAACTGATTGTCTGAAACTCTAATCTTTCGCCAACCTCAATCGATGGCCCTGTTGTGCTATGTTGAATTCAACTACCGGGGTTCACATTCACCAATATTAGTTGACCCGCATGAGATGATCAATAATTTTTAAGGGGTTTGTGAGTGCTGTTTAAGGCTGCGCGTAAGGCTGCGTGTCGCGTTTCGAGAGAAAGAGCGAGATGCTTGGGACGTGGGGGAGGAAAGAAAAGATTCTGATTTGCCTTTATACCACATATGGTAGATAGATATATTTTGGAGGACAAGAGAAGAATAAGTTATCAGAAGATGCCACATGTCACTATTTTAGGCTCACTGAACTATGATCTGGTCACATACACTCCCCGAGTACCGAATGGCGGCGAGACGATCTTAAGTGATAAATTCGAGACCCACTGTGGAGGTAAAGGCTCAAACCAAGCTCTCGCTATTCGTAGATTAAGTCCACAGGACTCGGTTGGTGTCAGAATGGTGGGGAAAGTAGGACAAGACTCGTTTGGTGAAGAACTCAAACGCGGACTTTTGGAAGCCGGAGTGGATGTATCGACCGTCACAGAAGTTGAAGGCAAGTCAGGAATTGCTGTTATTCTAGTAAGCTTCCGGTGAGATTCTGCTGCTTGATCCAGCTGCTGACGACAATCAGGTGGAAAGAAGTGGACAGAACAGGATTATGGTGAACGCAGGTGCAAATGGCAAAGTGACAAAAGAAGACATCACGGGTGATATTCTTAGTGTCGGGAATCATTTGACTGATTATCTTGTGCTCCAAAATGAGCTTCCTCTAGAAGTGGTTTACCATGCTATTATGTTTGCTCATGATTTCGGAGTAAAGGTAGTTTATAACCCTTCGCCGATGGATCCTAACATGCCACATGCCTTACTGGACTATGTGAGTTACTTGGTAGTCAACGAGACCGAATGCGCGGACCTGTTACAGGCCACATTTGAAGAAAACCGGATGTCAGATATCGGATACCTGAAAAGTATTGCACAAGCTCTTATTGACAAGTTAAAGTTCAGAGGCACGGCTGTTATCACATTTGGCCGTCATGGCTCAGTTTGTACGACAGATGATGGGGGTGAGCCCACCTTTATACCAAGCTTCACGGTTGAAAATGTGATAGATACTACCGGAGCGGGTGACAGTTTCTTGGGTGCTTTAGTTGGAGCTCTGGCTTCTGGGAGAAGCAAATATGATGCCCTTCGCTACGGTAGTGCTGCTGGTGCGCTTGCAGTCGGCAAAGAAGGAGCCGCCGATAGTATTCCTTTACTGGAAGACGTGAGCAAACTTTTAAATCATTAGTGGTTCAAACGTCTAAACTTAAATGAATAAAAATAAAATTCAAAATTTGATGCGTTACAAAATGCCCTTCCCGTTTCAAACTCTAGATCTTAGCTGGCAAATGGCTCTTTTCAACGACAACTGCGCGCATCAAAACATGCGCAATTGCTTTGCTAGGTGGAACTTTGATTGGAGCCTCTGTTGGACGATCAGTGATATCCATTACCTTGCTGTTCAATTCAGCAACTTTGAGGGCCTGCTCGACCACATCAAATGGGAACCATTGAGCGTCACCAAGTTCGGGATCATGCTCCAAATGAATCTTTTCGCCATCAGGAAGTGCTTCGGCGATGGCACCGATCATCAAACTTGCTGGGTATGGCCAAGGTTGAGTCGAATGGATTACCACCCTACCAAGCTTGACACCCGATTCTTCCCACACTTCTCGTCTGACTGCTTCTTCCACGCTCTCTCCAAGCTCGCAAAATCCGGCCAGGCAAGAGTAAAACTTAACAGGAAACCTTTTGTTTCGACCGAGCAGAAGCTTGTCACCAGAAGAGTTAACTACCGCCACAATAATGGTCGGGTCAGAACGAGGAAACGCAATGTTTGTGACGACACCTCGCGAAACACACGGAGGCTTAGCTACGCCCTTATCTGTCGGAGAACAGATCCTTTTACTACCACCGTTGACGGACATTGTCTTAGCACCACAGGCAGCGCAGTAGGGGTTACGCAAGTTCCAGTCCATATATGATCGGGCCTGTGCGTAAATAGCAGCATCAGGATATGACAAAACAAACGAAGTCCTGACCGTCACAAACTCTGCACCAGAATCTGCAATCTTAGTCACGATCACCTCAATGGCTGGCGCGTACAACACAGACGAATCGGTCGGCGGTGTAACATCTAGCACAAAAAGCGCATGGCCGGTATATTCACCGTGGACAACACCCTCAGCTTTGGATTCATCAATTCCAAGGAAAATGAGTGTAGGCGAAGGTTTTGACGAGTCAAATTCGGCGATTGTCTCCTCTTCCGATTTGGCGTACGGGTTGCCGATCGCGTCTTTGACGTCGCCATACTTCAACAGGCAATAACTTCCAGTGCCTGCAAATACCGCCGGATCAAAGCTTTTGAGCGCTATAAATCTAGTAGTTTCATGTAGCAAAGCGGCCGAGAGAAATGTATAATTCTCTCGCAGAAAGGATACCCGGTTAAGAGGGGAGCCTGCAGATTGTAGTTAGTAAACCGTCCCGACGCCGGTCAACCACGCTGTCTAAAGTTCACAAAAGAGCAAGCGAAAACATCAATTGACAGCATAGAAAACACAATCATGGACCAAAACTTACCTGCAAAGTACGAATCCGGCTGTTCGCCAAATTTCTTGGTCAACGGTGACACTATAGGACCAGACATCTCTATTGGAAATCTCAGCCTGAAACCGAACAAAGATGATGTACGAGCAAGAGATACCGACTGAAAAATCCTACTCAAGAACGACAAACCAGCAATTGAATTTGTCTATGCTTTGTAAAGATGCGCTGATAGTTTCGTTATCGAGACTCCTCTAGATTTTTAGATAACTTTGGGTGCATGTATAGAGTTAATAAAGCCGTGGGGGAAAGTAAAAACACAAGGGGATGGTACTTTATGCTGAGGCCGTTACTTCGGCTCGGATGTTCTCGATGGGTCAAGTGTCAAAAACATTTAGACACTCGCAGAGGAGAATTGTCGGGCCAATTCAGGTGTACTATTAATTGTGATATTTCCTGTGTATCTAGTGAGCAGGAATACCGGGTTCGTACTGTTAAGTTGTCAGACCACGACCCGTCTCTACAACCGCCGACCGCGACGTCGACCACTACGTCGTCGCCACTTGTTGCAATAGCGAGTTCGCTATCTGCTTCATTGCCGGCAGTAATTGTGGACAGATTTCAGGTGACTACTGATAGACTGGAATCTGTGCTTATCTCTGCTACTGGCTTTGTTACTCCGCTGATCCATAAGTGCGTTGCTAAAGTCGACTGGGTCAAGCATAGTCTGATTGTTGCCCTTCCCCCACAGTACGCTGTTTACGTGACAGATCAGACACTTACGTATACTGTGCTTGCTTCAATACCAATAGTTCTTTTTGCTATGAAAAAATTCTTTGGCTATGGTGGATCAAACGATTCGTCGGACAGCAACGGCGGTAATGAGCGAGATTATGTCCTGGTCAAGCATGGAAAGCAATTTCTAAAGGTCGATTTTGATCAGCCAGGTGATATCGCTAAAGGCAATGCAACGGTGGGTGATGTTCGAGCCACTACCGCACGGTACTTGGGAGAGAACAAGAGTGATATCGTACTTCTGCATGCTGGTAAGAAACTCACAGACGATCGAGTAAAGTTAAGCAGTGTAAAGATGAAGTCGGGTACGAGGTTACTATGCATTGTTTCAAAACCGCATGCTGAACCAGTACGAAAGCAAGTGCAGAAACCAGTTTTGCCCAAGGACCCAATAGAACGAATAGATTTGGTCTTGGCATCGACAGAGAAAGAAGTAGTACCACTGATTGACGAATTCGTGTCGTCGCCACCTGCTCAGCCTGAGGCAAAGTCTGATCGTCACCGAGTCTTGTCTGAACTTCTTTTGCAACGTCTATTCTCCCTCGATGAGGTTGACACCAGCGAGAATCCAGAAGCGAGGAAGAAAAGAAAAGAAGCAGTCAACCAGTTGCATTCATATCAAGCACGTGTGGACGACGTAATGGGAAATACAACGGAATGAATCGGTTTAACGACGTCAAACATACTGAAAGATCTACTTATGTACAATAAAGTTGTTTCTAGATATACGTTCCATCACACCTAAAGACCATACCTCTTTCGAACGAGAGGAGTTGCCATCTGGACAAGTGCATTAAGCACACCCAATCGCGCTCTCGTACGCAGAGATAACAGTACGCTCTCCTGGATGTTTGTGTAGTCGTGCATCTGTGACCGTACTTTAATAAATGCAGATACATTGTCTGTGAGGACAGCGTCGGCTCCGACTTTAATACAAAGCTGCATGACTTCGTTGGAATTTGCTGTCCATATGCATAGAGCTTTGCCAGCTGCTTTAGTATCTTCGACAAATTTGTAGCCTTCGTCAGAGTATATAGAAGGCAAAAATATACTGAGAGCAACCACTTTTGGGTGCTCCAGGAATGGGCGCGCATAGGAAATACTGACTCCAATATGCTGTAATTTAGTCGGTCAACTTTTATATATCAGCAAGAGACTACGAACATACCATAATACTCAATTCAGGAACGAAGGCTTCGCACAGTGGTATAAACCTAAGCTAACCAGGTTAGAACCAATTCACTACAGTCGCATAGCTTAGACTCACAGCATATACCCCGAGAATCACTCTAGATTTCCAGAACGTTATGTCATCCTTGGTAGCTTTGAAGACGTCTGCAATAGCTTTGATAATTTTCACATTATTTGTGATCTTCACATCTATAATCAACCATTTGCCCTCAAATTTGGGGTTCTCCACAAACAGGCGAAGCAGGTTTTCTAATTGCGACATCTTCTCATATGGTTCTGCAGTCATGCGCAGGTCCTCCAAATCACCATAGTAATTACGGTTCTCGATCATCCCGGGAGAGTCGAATACACGCTTGGGAGACGAATCATGAGATAATACAACCACGTTGTCGGCAGACAAGTGAACATCTGGCACATTAGATCATCAGATAACGACATATCAGAAAAGTCCTCAATGTGTGAGATTCTCGTACCGGTCTCGATAGCGTCAGCACCGCATTCTATAGCAGCGGTAAGACCTGCAATTGAATTCTCCGTATACTTCGTAGGAAACCTATCAAAAAAGACAAACCAAGGTCAGATAAGGTTGGCGATAAACCAATACGTGTTCTGGTTACTTACCCTCGGTGCCCGACAGCCTGGGGAATGCTGACAGGCGTAGGGGTTGATCCGTTAGTTCGTAATGACGGTTTGGCGAGACAGAACGACATTTCGACACATTCATGTGCTCTGGAGTCTAGAACACCGAACGCTTGTGACAACGACCGGTAAAAAATAAAAATGTCAGCTATAGGCTGTGTATTTCGCCCTTCAGCAGAAGTCAGCTGGGATCGGGGATGTTTGGCGTTTTAATTCCGTGCTAGGCACACTTTTGCTAGAAAAGAAGACGGGTCCTTTTTTTTTGCAAATGCTTGCAGTTCCCTGTTCTAATAGCTCCTAACTTTCTGGTCCATGTGGTGCGGAAATTGGACGATTTTCCACATGCGAGTCGGTACTCTCCTCGGGCACATAGCTATAAGCCTGTGACGGGACTTTGGCATTCGATCACCCCGGGTACTACCCTGATATAAACTACATCGTTCTCTTACATAGAGATAGCTACCCTATAAAACGTCACGCATTTGGACGGACCTCATGTGTATCTTACAGACAATCACCGATTTAATGGTCTTGGGGCCCATATAAATATGACGTCTCTCTAGATCCTTAGCCGGACTAAAGCGGAGGGTACGGGTAAGAATGTACTAACGCGCAGAGTGACTCGCCTTGATGCAGTCCCAACATCATCGACCCTAACGAGATCATAAACACATGCACTCTTGGCCTGAACTGAAGAACTGCTGGAACTGAATAGGACAAGTATCAAAAAACAGTTGGTTGTTCGCGCTTCTTGATTATTGCTTTTTGATCTCGATTGTTCCACCAAATGGGCTCTGCCAGCTCAAAGCTTTCTTTCAAGCAGTCTGTTTTCCATCTGTTTGAGGAAGCAAGTATCCCGGTTGATGATCCATTCTGGAGTCAGGTGTGTGCATTTGCAAGCTTGCTTGTATCGGGCCTGTTGAATCATTCTAATTCATAGTTTTGGGAAGTACCAGAAACTGCAAATGATGTATCTACATTGTTTTCAAACTCTGACGTTCGACGGACGCGTGATTACTCGCCAGTCAATCTGGAACGGCTTATTTTCAGAGTGACCACAAGACTAGTGTACCTTCTCGATAACTCTCCTATAAACTATGGGTTGGAGCCTGCACTTCAAGTTGCAGATACAGAACAACAAAACAACGAGTCGTCTACAAAGCTATCCTCAGCGGAAGCCACTAAACAGACATTGAACTGCTTGCGAGTCGTAACTCGAGTCATTCCTTTTGTGTATGAGAAGCAGGAGCTTGAAGATTGGCAGCTTCGATTCTTTTGGGGAAATGAGTCTCCTTCAGTATGCGAGGGAGACGATAGACCTCTAGGTGCAGCTTTGATAGACACCTTGACCGACCTTCTTTTCTTACCAGGTTTCACAATTCCAGTTACACGAGATGGAGAACAAGGCGTGACTTACACTATTTGGGAAACTGGAATTGGTAGCACGACTCCTGTTGGTACCAATCATCAGCTTGAGTCCAACAAAATTGAGACTCTTGCTGCTATTCTGACATTAACCTCAAAAGCACTATACACACCTTCTCATATTCTTCCATTGTCCGGGGTGAAGTTTACCTCCTATATTGTCTGCAATCCTGACAAAAGGGCAGTCCTTGGAGTACTATGCTCCTTGTTAAATACCACCATGAAGTATAATCCAGGCTGGCGAGTGCCTTACAACCATGTTGTATTTTCGGATCCTCGCCAGACTCTCGTAACTTACACGCTCCAACTTTTGGCTGTTTTGATTACCTACACTGTACCGGAGGATGAAGATATTCACATGCTTGGATTGCACGAAGATATAAAAGACGAAGGAGAAGGACGAATGGACACGGCACAAATCAGACGGAAGCATCTCAAGAATTGGTATAGGTACTACCTTGGTAAGCTCCACCGAATTCAGGACTTGCAGTTTTTATCAGATGGAATCTCCAGATTGCTCAGTCAGCCAATGGAGGTTAATTATTCGTATTTACCCGGTAGTCCAACACAGTCTGACTGGTCTACTGAACTCACGATTTTGACCTGGGAACTCTTGCGGCATAATTCTCGGTTGCGGAACTACATTATCTCATCCGACAGAGCACATGACTTTGTGATCCAACTTTTATACTATGCGAATACGTATCGAATGGACCCATCTCGAGTTGGGCTCGTCAGAATCTGTATTTATACTCTTTTGACTATCTCTACAGATTCAGTGTTTTGTGCTAGGTTGAACCGACCGTTTGACACCCACGATGCTCTACCTAGCTCTGTGCGTATATCGGGGTGGGAGCGCAAAGGCGGGAATTATGGCGACTATCTGTTGCTTTCCATATACCACTTAATCAGCTCTAGTCGAGGCAAATTGGTCGGCCTCTATTCAACGCTACTAGACATTCAGATAAACGTGGCTCCGCACTTGTCTGATATTGGACGATTAACATGTTTTCGGCTCATGAATCTTTTGTCGATTTTCTCCAATCCTACGGTCTTGATCGCAAACGAGTCCAACTTTGGTTTGCTGGACAAAATTATGATTGCCATCAATGAGATGATTTTAAACAACAACCATCAGGCCAATGCTAATCTTCTGTACTACATCTTCAGATACAGATCGAAGTTTGAAAGATTGAAGGAATTGACGTTTGAGCAGGCAATGGAAATCAGCCGTTTGCAGCAAAGTGAGTCTTCTTCTGTGTATATCAATGCCAAGACGGACCACGGCACTCTATTTGACGCCGATGAAGAGCAGTCTCCTACATCAGAAACCAGTCAGTCTATCAAAGGTAAGGCGAGAGAGGAAGTTGATGCTGCGGATGCCTCTGCAGAATCAGCTAGCCGGCACAGAGATGACGAGTTCACTCCCACAAAGTCTTGGTTTGTTTTGCAGCACAAGTCCCTACATTTGCAGCTAGTTGAGTATCTTCTCGAATCGCTGCCTGCGCTTATTCCGCGGTTACTGGGCATGCCAACAGCTAGTCAAACGCCAGGCAGCTCAAGCACGTCATTAAGTAAAAAGACGGGTGAATCCATGGACCTGGAAATTATCTCTGCTTTTCGACACCTTGACGATGACGCAGTTCTGCCGCCCAATTATATCCGCAACTTTTTGGAACCTATTAATTTCGAGTGGAGTATCGCTACCAAAAGCTGGTACTACTCTGTTCTTTGGGGCGCGATTTATGTTTCACATGATACGGGTGACATTGCTGCTGGCGCGTTTATTACTAATGGAAATGGTATGTGGCGTGGAACCAAAGTGGCGTTATTCAGAGTACAAGAGTCAAAAGCTATAGGGCCTAGTTTGTGGAGACCGCGTGGTGCTGTAGATGCTGTTGCGAAATCCGTGCTAGACAGGCTGAGTTCTGGCTCTACTGCAGGCTCCAATACAAGCAATAGTGGTGTAGCAGCTGCTTCGTCATCGTGAATATTATGTTGCTGAGATTTGTTTTTTCATTCTGAGTTGTTAGCATCGGCATATATTCGGGAGTTATTTAATGTGTTTCAAGTTGATTGAGTCAGTATGACATTGAATATTAAAAACTGTCAACATGATTTTTAACAAATGTACAAGGGAGGTAAAGATAATCCTCGTTTCGTCCGATCTAACTTCGGTCAAAAAGATCATCGTCATCATCATCTATACCTTCACCTTCACTTTGTTCTAGTTCGCTTTCGTTGACTTCATCGTCGAAGTCACTTTCATCCTCTTCGTCCTCATCCTCATCATCTTCGATAGCTTCTTCATCTTCGTCATCTTCGTCGTCAGATAAGAGGCCTTCGGCCGAGTATAAACGTAAAGTCTCGTTTTTGGCTTGAGCTGAAAAGTATCAGTAAACATACATATCGATCGACAAAGATACTCCCAGCTCTACTTACTTCCTTTGCGGACTTCATAGCGACCTTCAACGACACATCCAATCAAGCGAACCTTGTCTTCAATAATGACTCCATTGGCGATGATACAGTTATCCAGCTGCACACTACACTCAGCGTCAGTAAGTTCAAAGGCGAGTTGCTTCCATGACACACTTACTTATCGCCTAGCTTTACACCTTCCATAACAACACATCCAGTCAGTCTGCATTCCCGTCCAAATTTGCAGTCGGGACCAATGATGCTGCGCTTCACATTCGTTTTCTCCTCCATGGTGGTGCCAATCCCAACAATTGAATCACGGCCAATTGCTGCGCCCTTGGAAACAGAAGTACTCGGCGGGGGAGAGTACGGAGTTTGCTTGAGGATAAGCCTGTTGGATTCGAAGTAAGCCGACACAGATTTACAACGGACGAAGTAGTTTTCCGATGGTACAACAAATATGCCAACAGTGTCAACTTTCTGAGAATTGGAGTGCCTCCAACTTTCGCGCGCCAAGTCTCTAACGAGAGAAGTCCAAGATTTCTTCCATTTGCTTGATTCAACAGGCTGTGAAGTCTTTTCTGGGGATAGTACATTTATTGCCGGCGTATTTTCAGCTTCTGGTGACTTGAAGTCGACCGTCAAAACCCGATGTTTGAATAGATAAATGAATGCCTCCAATATATTTGTAGAAATTGTCGCTTGTGGGTATTCCCATAGCATTGACATTCGTAAATGGAGCTGATTGTTGCCTTTTGGCTTAGGATAGATATCGAGTAATCGAGGATGTGGCGTGGAAATAGGGGTATGCACCGTCAGTTCTGGCTTGAATGTTTTCTTGTCAATTCCGTCAACCGTATTTGAATACCAAATCCCAGTACCAATCGTGTTGATAGGCTGATTCCTGTGCACGTCAACTACCACTTGGGGCGGCAAATCAGTGATGAAATCGCACGGTAGTAGGATGAAGTCGAGCTGAGAGCGTGACGTTAGCAACCTGATCATTAAGCCGGACTCGCGCCAGACATACTTTTATTTTGTCTTTCAACTTCCGAATTATAGCACCGGTTTCACCTTCCTCGGCTATGACCTCGATTTTCATTGATTTGCTGGACTGGGTCGCATTGTAGCCTGCATTGATATACTGAGTGATCTGGAACTCGGCCGATGGATGACAGACGATAGTAGTGACTATATTTTGCAGCGTTGTTAGCCCAGTACACTTCAATAAAGACTTTAAGCCCTGGACTCACTCGGAATTTCACCTCGCTGGCACCACTCCAGAGGATAGTAAATCATAGGTTTATTAGCAATTGGTAGTAGTGCTTTGGGTAACGTGGACACCAGTGGTGCAAGCTCCGTGCCAGGCCCGCAGAGAATGATGGCCTGAAATTCCATCTTCCTGTAGTCCATATACATATATCTTTACAGAAGCCGTAATAACTGTTGCGGATTGCAATGCTCGATATACAAACTCCATATGGTGAACACTCAAAAAATATATAAAAGTGAGGGGGTCGTAGAGCTCAAGTGCAACTACGCTTGGGAGTTCTTCACTGGCCATACATCGATAGAAGTACAGTTACACAAGGGCCAGTTTGTTGCATATTACAGAGCCAATATATATTGTGCAAAAATGGTAATATCAACCTCTATGTGTCTAGATCTTTTTCTTCCTTCACGAACGGCTGCTCCAAATCAGGCTTGATTTCACCAACAACGTCGTCTTCCATTCCATCGTCAAGTGGGACAATCGTGTTCAACGCCAGTATAAGAACATGAGTAATCCTGCTCCGTAACGGCTCATATGTACATTCAACTTTCATAGTGTGAAAGTTCACCGTTGCCTCGATGTCGTCAATTCTGATATAAAGTCCATCGTCGGGATTTTTCATAGGCGTAACTGCGCTCCCAAATTGACCGTTCAAGAATACCAACACCCGCTCAACCTTCTCTTGTCGATGTAAACTATTGTGCTTATGCGGCTTGGAAGTAACTAAAAAGAAGAGTTAGTTGAGAAATCAGTAAAGGTTACACATAATGACGATGACTTACTCTTCACTGACATTGGCGACGAATCGACGGAAAGTAAAATAGCAAGTACTGAATCGGCGTAGATATCGTTCATCATCCCGCTAATCCATTCTATCGTCGCAGATCCCTTTTTACACCATACAGTAACAGCATCCATAACCTGATACCCTACTGAATCATTGGCCGTGATCTCACGCACGCTCCCAAACATTTGTTCAAGATGGAATCGCACAAGCTCTGGCATCGCGTTGAGCGCCACAGTTTGCCGGTCAACAAGAGTAGTCGTACTCAGCCCGGCAAACTCTTGTAGGTCTCCACTTGCCAATATTGTCATTTCAAAATTCCGCTGTACTAAGATTCCTGACAAAATCTTACCGTCTTCGATCTTAGGGTCGGACGCAAGATTGCCAACTACTTTGGCAATTTTGACACCTTCAAAAGGCAGTCTCAAGATCTCGGAATTCCTTGGGTTGAACACCCTGACCTCGTTAGCAGTAGCTCGATATTCCTTGTACTTGTTCAATAGTGCGTTCTTCAATCTGCCCATATTTTTCTGTTCGCCATGAACCAGGATCACGTTTAGCGCGTTAATTATGTCAATAAAAGCAGCGTTTTGCTGCCCATCTACATGAGCAGAAAAAGAGATCTCTTCAACTTGCAAACGTCGTGGTACTTTAATACCACCACCAGTAATTGACGGAATTTCATCTGGCAAGTTGATGATCGACTTGGCGAGAGTGCCCTCGACTGAATAACCTGTCAACAGAAGGGTATTCCGTGGGTCAGGAGCCCATCTCTCTAACAGCTCTCTCGAAAAACCTCGCTGCAACATTCCTGGACTGGCAATCATGACGCATGGTCCCAAATCATCGAATCGATCCAAACTTCGTAGACTTCTGATATGCTTAAATTGAAACGGGTTGGTCCGATCGTCGCGGAACTTCTTTCTTATATTGTCGTTCATCATGTTGATATACGTCTGATACACAGCAAGACATTTTCTGGCCAAAGTGGACGCGTAGAAGATGGGAATATTGTCATACTGCGGATTGTGGTCCCAGAATTCATCGAGCAGTAACAGCAACTCTTGAGCGTTTCCAAGTGAGAATACAGGTAACAGACATCTTCCTCCGTTTTTGATTGTTGATGTGATTGTTTCTACCAAATTTGCTTCCTTCTGTTGCCGAGGCTCGTGCGTCGATGTTCCGTACGTGGACTCGGTAATTATGATGTCAGGTCGTTGCGGGGGCACCTCTGCGATATTCAAATGACGATCTTCTTCCCGAGAATAGTCACCAGTATACAAAATCTTGATTCCTCCAATCTCAATAAAGTACATTGCCGCGCCAAGAACGTGGCCGGCGTGGTATGCAGTGATCTTAATACCGTCCACTTCGATGGTGGAATGGAAATCCACAGCTTCAATTTTTTCAAATGAAGCAGCCAGGTCGGTATCTGAATAAAGTGTGCTTGCATCGTTTGACTGAATCGCGCTGACACGTACGAAATCGCTCATCAGCCAGCGATAAATAGCCTTAGTTGGATGGGTCATGAACACTCGACCCTTGAAGTTTGTGCGGGTCATGACATAAGGTAGTGAGGCAGCATGATCCAAATGAAAACTATAGTGAGCATTTCTTCATGCATTGAGAACCATAAAAGAGAACTTACTGGCTGATAAGTAATACATCAACTGTCGACAAATCGTAATCATCGTAAAATGGTAACGCGTTTAACCCACTTGAGGCTGGATGGACACCCGCATCCAGCTATTAGGATATTAATAACTGATCTGATCTTCCTTGAACCAATAACATACCATGACTGTTTTCCCCTTGAAATTGAGGATATGACAGCTTCGTCCGACCTCATTTCCGCCTCCTAAGGCGATGAACTCAAGATTATCAGAGGCTTCCAGCTGGAAAGTTTTAGCATACTATCATAAATATGTGCACATATCTACGCTTACCCTTTGCTCAGATGTGACGTTCATGACGAACTCTGCATTCCTTGGATCGTCTCGCACTTTCGAATTGTCAATATCAAGTCAACAAGCGACAAGTACAATGACAAGCACAACAAGCGCAACTGACAAATCGAGCAGCCCGACAGTGATATCGCCAAAACAACCAAAGGGTGCAATATCCTATCAACAATCAGTCGAATATATATGTATGTATATATATATATATATATGAGGGCTGAAATGCTCGTGGACAAATACGAATCAAGTTCTCATACTGCCCGTTCATAGTGAAGACCCTAAATATCGGGGGGTGGCTTTGAAATTTGCTTGGGTGCGTGCGTATTTGAATGAAAACGCCTGGAACCATCAGATCGTTTACGCTTTTTCATACATAAAGTGAAGCACAGCATTTCTACATAGCTTAAAGAGATTAGTAAGTAATAACTGATTTCTACTATATCTTTCTGGCATCTATGACGACCTGTCTAAGGATCTTTGTCGGCACTAGCGTACACTAACACTTTTCCCAGTCGTTTCGACAAAGCACATCAGAAAAATGTCAGACACTTTGAGCACACCCGCTGAGGTAACGCCTGCAGAAGTTCCTCTTAATGAGAAGGCTCTGGAAGCTGAGAATGTAACACCCGCGGTCGAGGGTGAAGAGGAGACTGAGGGTGAAAAGCCCGTCAAGACAATTTTTGACTCGAAGGTCGATTTCACAGTCAAGCACCCGCTCAAGCACAAATGGAGGTGTGTTTATCAAGTAGCGGATAGCTACAGATCTTGAGTATGGAAAACTTTTTGCTAACATGTTCTCTTTTCTTTTTTTCTATAGTCTGTGGTATCTGAAGCCTCAAACCGGAAAGCTGGATTGGAGTGAATTACTTCAGAAGATTATGACGTTCGATACTGTTGAGGAATTCTGGGGAATGTACAATAATATTCCAAGAGCGTCGCAGCTTCCCATGAAGACCGATTACAATTTGTTCAAAGAAGGAGTTCGGCCAGAATGGGAAGACGTTCAGAACATGAACGGAGGCAAATGGGCTTACCAGTACAAAGATAAGCCTTCAGTTGATATAGATTCATTCTGGCTCAACACGGTATGTACGGCTATTTTTAAGAGTCCTTATATCGTTTATTGATTTAAACAAGGTTCTTGGTGCGATTGGTGAGACGATCGACGAAAGCGGCCAGGATGAGATCATGGGTGTGGTTGTCACGATTCGTAAGGCTCATTGCAGAATCTCGCTGTGGACCAGAACTGCTAGTAACGAGGCTCTGCTAAAGACTATTGGGTGAGTTTGAAATATGAGAACATGAAGCTTCGTAACTATTGTGCTAATTCACAGTCGACGCTTCAAGGAGCTGCTTGGTCTTCCGCCAAATGAAAAGGTCGAGTTTGCTGCCCACAGCGATGCTGCCTCGTCTGTTAGCGGCCGTCCTAAAGTTTCCTACAAAGTCTAAGCTCCACATTCTGGTATACATATTGCCATGCTTTAATGATAGCTGGCCTGGAGATATTCTACGTTAACTCTTCATTTCCTTTCTCCCCCGTATTTGTTATCTTTGTATTGCTTAGTACTCATAGGTTATTGTCAGTTTGTTAGGTTTTAACTGGTTTTTAACAAGAATTCGATTGAATTTTGCTGGGTTCACGTTATTTGTTGCGGCTTTTTTTTCATATGCTTTTTTCTGTCTTTATGTAAAATAGTTATCCTCGTGAACAATATGTCGTTAGGTAGATCCCGGGATCGCGTTTTGTAGAGAAAATGTCCCAAAATTCTTTGAGAGCATGGCACCGCGGGAAAACTTCATGATCCATCAGCACAGTCAATACAGAGGATATAGATCGCCTGCATAGAAAAAGATGACGTTACAGCTACACATATGGGGCAGCCTTGGACAACTACCATCATTTGATCCTGACTGTCTTGTGGCATTGCTGTATCTGTCTCTGACGGCTCCGTCTGATGCGTACCTGGTAATCCCCAGTTCCAACACGTTGCTTTCAGAAGACTGTAGGTTAAGTCCCGCCGTGTGTTTGTATGGTATTATAACTAACCGATAGTCTGTCTACCATTACTAAGGGAAGATGGAGAGGTTATTGCCAGTGGAATATACGCTGTAGTGAAAATGCTGAAACAACGTGGGTACGATCTGGAATCATCGTTGTCTGCCGGTCACAGAGCAGAGAGCACGGCATTGGTGTCGTATATCATGGAGAATTTGACGGTGCTATCTCTGTATATTCAAAGAGTGCATATCGTCAACTACCAATACGTGTTCCGGCCCGGAGTGCTCAAGCTTCTCCAATTCCCAATGCATTACTGGGTGCCCATCTCGTTGTTGTCGTCAGCTAAGCGACGAATCGCGCATATTTACAATGTAGACGAACAAGCACCAGTTGACTCGGCTCAAGTGCCAGGCACTTCGTTTTTCAAGGCACGGATACCCAAACCGAACTCGGAGGTGCCAACGTCGATTGTCGAGGAAATCAAGAAACGGACGGCAGGGGGCAATTCAGAGTATCCTGCTGTTGTTCGGATGCTTAACTTGGCTACGGATGTCTATGCAAGTCTGAACAAGATTTTAAAATCGAAAGGCTCGCCATATCTGTCCGGAGACCGGCAACCGTCGCTTGCAGACCTGTTCTTGATATCTCATCTTGCCGTGCAGACAATGTCAGAGTATCCGGTGCCGTTCCTCAAAAACCTGCTGATTGCTCGGTATCCCGAACTGCTGGACTATGCCGAGAAACATGTTGAACTTGTCAGAATTGACGGTAGCAATATGAGTCAAGTCAAGTTTGAGCAGCCAGCTGGGCTAGACGTCTACAATCTTCGCAGTTTGTTCAAACGCTTCTCCGGCTATTAATGTGTACATAGTATCAAAAACGTCATCTTCCTTCGTCTAAAACATGTTACAAGGTGACTCTGTAAACCAAATCTCTAACCAATTCATGGTCCGGGTGCTCTTCCTTCTATCATGACGTGCAGGGGTTGTATTACTTCATCAGGAGTGCGCGGCTCTGCTTGGCCCGGTCCAAAGAAACATATGACTTGAACTGAACTCTCGGCGCTCCCCACAGTGTAGAGGTCGCCAATATAAACATACGATTGACCGGCTCATCCAGAGCAATAGCAACCATATTATTCTGTGTTGCACATATAGACAGTTTTACTTCAAAAGCCGATATGGCCCCTACAGTCGACTCTGACAGGACCATTCGGTCGCTGTTGGACACGGACCTTTACAAACTCACAATGCAGGCAGCTGTCCTGGACCACTATCCTACGGCCCGTGAGTACTTGGGTTGAACACTTACATTAATGGACCACAAAACTTACCAGACATAGACGTGACTTACAACCTTAACAATCGAACACCCGAGAAGCAGCTCAACAACGAAGCTGTAGCGTGGCTGCAAGCCCAAATTAGTAGTATGGTTTACATGCCTTCCTGCTGGTGTTTGCTGCTGGTACTGACATATAGATTTGGGAGACCTGCGTTTCACACCTGACGAGATTGAGTATTTGCGGACGAAGGTGCCCCAGCTGCCAAGCAGATACCTGAACTATCTACAGACGTTCAGACTCGAGCCCAGCAAGCAGGTTGAACTGGTACAGACTGCTGAAGGTGACGTGCACATCACGTTGAAAGGACTATGGGTTGATACGATTTTATATGAGATCCCGATCCTTGCCCTCGTGTCGGAGGCGTACTTCATGTTTGTCGACAAGGACTGGAACATGGACGGCCAACTGGAGCGCGCACGGGATAAAGCTGTCACGCTGCTGAAGAACGGCTGTTCGTTTTCGGAGTTTGGCACGCGCCGGCGAAGATCTTTTGAGACTCAAGATGTAGTTATTGCCGGACTGGTCGAGGGTGCTGGTTTTTACAGCGCCAGTGCAGACGCGGTTCCCGGCGTTGGCCTTCGCGGCACATCCAACGTTTACTTTGCACGGAAGTTTGGGCTTCTTCCAATCGGCACGGTTGCTCATGAATGGATGATGGGCATTGCCGCTGTTACACAGGACTACATGCACGCGAACCGGATAGCATTGGACCAATGGCGAAGCACAATGGGCGACAAGAACGTCGGAGTAGCGCTGACGGATACGTTTGGAACCGATGCGTTTCTGAAGGAGTTCACACCAGAGTTGGCTCAGATCTATGCCGGTGTACGGCAAGATTCAGGCGACCCGATGGTATACCTTGACAAGATTGCTAAATTCTACGACTCTGTCGGGGTTGACAAGTCGAAGAAAGCGATTGTCTACAGCGACAGTTTGGACACCGAGGCTTGCATCAAGTATAAACAAGCAACCGTTAAAGCAGGCATGATATGCTCGTTCGGAGTCGGTACTTTTTTCACAAGTAAGTCATTTATTGGTTGTATATATAGCATGGATCGATCACTAACCACCGGCGGTTATAGATGATTTCTATTCGCTTGCTCCACCCCACCACAAATCTACACCGCTCAACATCGTCATTAAGTTGTCATCAGCCAACGGCAAAGCTGCAGTGAAGATTAGTGACAATCTCGGCAAGAACACGGGCGATAAGCAAACTGTCGATCATGTCAAGAAGGAACTCGGTTACGTGGAACGCAACTGGACCGAAGGAAACGAAGCAAAAAGGTGGGAAGAGACTGCTGCTCCTGTTGCCGAGATTTCAACTTAAACTGCCGGTTATGTTTAAACTCTTTTCTTATATGATTAGTACAAAAAAAAGATCTCATAAATACATGAAGTAATAAACCTCTGTTGTGGGGTCTAATACAAGGAACAAAAAATACACGTAACAATAAACAAATTAAAAGCCTACAACATTCGACCAAACTTTTTCATTTTATCAAGTGGATCGTCTTTTTTTCTTTCGTCAACACCTTGCTGCCTAGCCAACACGAGGAAAAGAAAGAAAAAACAAATAAAACCAAATTATGTACTGATTGTTAGAATTTTATTCTTTTATAATTTTGATATATTTTCCCCCTATACACTTAAGCCGAGACAGAAGTAGTCCGGAGCGAAGAAGCCCGTCTCTTTCTGATCTCTGCCTTCTTGGCCTTGCCCTCGGTAACACGCTTGGCTAACAACTGGGCGTACTCGGCAGCAGCCTCCTTCTGGGCAATGGCCTGCTTGACCTTGAGACCGTTGCGACGACGTCTGCGCTGGAGAGTCTGGGCAGTGACAAGACGCTGGATCTTGGGAGCCTTGGACGTGGTTCTACCGTTCTTCTCAACCTCACGACGAATAACGTATTTGCGAACATCGTCTTCCTTGGTCAAGCCCCAGAACTTTCTGATCTTGGTGGCACGCTTGGGTCCGAGACGCTTGGGCGCGGTGGCATCAGTGACACCCTCGATGTCGGTCTCGCCCTGCTTGACGATGGCGACCGACAGCACTGCCAAGTCGTTGGCGACAATACAGCCGCGGACTGACTTACGCTTGCGCTCACCGGTGCGACGTGGGCGGTAGCACGAGTGGCCCTTGGCCAACAAGAGGCGAACACGCGATGGGTGCATGACACCCTGCTTCATTGGGAAACCTTGCTTGTCGTTTCCACCGGTGATCTTGAACACGTAGCCCTTGAACTCGTCGCCGATCGAGTCTCCCTCAACTTCAGCGCCGATGCGCTTCTCCATGAAGACAGCCATGCGACGGTCATCGTCGACCTCAATCAACTTCTGTGTACCGTTGGCCGGGTATGAAATGTTAAGCTAAATTGGGTCGTTAGTAACCTTGACATTCGAGGACACAAATCTCCATCCGCCAGCTAGCCAGTCAAAATCCTTCAGTTACTGTGTGCCAGACGTTCCATTGATCCCACGACTTGTCTGCAAGCAATCGTCTAGTTCGAGATTCGGACTTCCATCCCAAGAGCAATACGTCGCATTGCAGCAACATGATTGTTTTGACTGAGGCAGCGGCATCTGAAGACTCAAGAGTAAGTGGCTAAGCAAAATAGACGTACCTTCATTCTGAAAGATCTGTATTCAAAGAAGGTGAAACTTTTCTGTAAAAGAGGACGACAACAACAGCAACAGCAACACCCGGACTTTGTTCGAGATATTCACCGTATAGATCCTCCACCTTAGATTTGATGGGACCGGGCAAAACTCGATGTCCTCGACCGACGCCTCCAACTTGAGCAGAGGCGCGTGCTGAGCGTGACTGTGATTTGCGCTAGGGCTTGTTTCAGGGCACAGGCGAAGTAGAGGGGTTCGTGGACGCAGTGCCTAAACGGTGTCACGAATATGCAGGGATGGCGAAAGTACGATTTTGTGTAGAGATGAGGTGTTTGTATATCGAGGTGGACAAATTTCACTTGCAGATGGATGATGATGATGATGATGATGAGAAGAGCTCTACCGTCGAAGAACGAAACGCAACAAGGAACGCAGCCAGACAGATAGAACAAATGGCACAGCCAAAATCATTTGCAGATGCAATAGAGTCTAATCCGGAGCTTTTTGCTCATCTCCTGCCCAAGCTATATTTTGAAAAACACCTGGCGCTGGCTCCGCCGGTACGGCCGTCGTCGATGCGAGCACCGACTGAATTCAGACCGGCCAGTATAAACACGTCAGCCTTGGCCCGCACGCTTGGATCTGCGGTGGTCAGGATAGGCAGCTGTGCAGCCGTATGTGGGATCACTGCGTTCACGCTTGACAAGAATGATCCGTCGACTTGGACCGCGGGATCATCATCAGCAGCAGTAGCTGCGGTGTACACCAACGTGGATGTGGTTGGCCGGACCGGCCCGCCGACGCCAGAAATGATGGCCATGTCGGAGTGGATGTTTGAGACGGCGGAGGCGATTAATCTGGTTGACAAGGCGGGGCTGGAAATTCCCAATACATCCAAGACCCTCGTGCTGCAGGCGCAGATCCAGTTGCTGTCGAAAATGGACTCGGCCGACGTGGCATGGGCGGCACTGCTGGCGGCACTGCGAACCACAATGTTGCCGGTTGTGGCCGCGGTTACTGAGGATGGTGATATCAAATTCTCCTCTACCGAGCGGACACGGTTGAAGTTTGGCCACGGGTTCGAGTCTGACGGGTTGCCGTGGTGTGTGGAGTTTGGCGTGATGCAGTCTACCGGGCTGGTGTTGGCTGATATCGAAGGCAGAGTAGAAGAGGCCAGTGTTGATGGGAAAGTGACCGTGGTGGCATGTGCATGCGGAGACCATGTCCAAAACCTCACGGTCAGAGCCGGCGGGAATGTAATATCAAAGGGCAAGATCCAGGAGTGTGTACAATTAGCAAAGCGGCGGGCGGCACAGTTAGACAGCCTGCTGGCAGGACAATAATCTAGTTTTTTTTTTTTTTTTTTTTTCATGTAAATAGTAGTCATTTAAATAGTATTCATTTTAGGTGATGTAAGGCATTAAGACAACGCTCCATACCGCTGCAAGACTTTTTAGTCGGACGGTCCGATCATCTTCTCTGGTCTGACCCACTCGTCAAACTCTTCGGAGGTAAGCGCGTTGAGTTCAAGCGCAGATTCCTTGAGGGTGATGCCCTTTTTGTGGGCGTTCTTGGCGACCTTGGAAGCCATGTCGTAGCCGATCTTTGGGTTCAGCGCCGTGACCAGCATAAGCGACTCGTTCATGAGCTGGCTGATGCGCTTCTCGTTGGCAACAATGCCTTCCACACAGTGCACGCGGAACGACTTGGCACCGTCGGCAAGCAGTCTCACCGAGGACAGCAAGTTGCGGATCAGGACCGGCTTGAACACGTTGAGCTCGAACTGGCCTGACGCGCCGGCGAAGGTGATGGCGGTGTGGTTGCCAAACACCTGGGCGGCGACCATCGTCAGCGCCTCGTTCTGGGTAGGGTTGACCTTGCCGGGCATGATCGATGAGCCAGGCTCGTTCTCGGGCAGAGCCAGCTCGCCGTAGCCGCAACGAGGACCGGAACCGAGGTACCGGATGTCGTTCGCGATCTTGAACAGCGACGCGGCCAAGGTGTTGAGGGCACCGGACGCCTCGACAATGGCGTCGTGGGCGGCCAGGGCCTCGAACTTGTTTGGCGCCGTGTAGAACTGCTCGCCGGTGAGCTTGGTGACCTCGTTTGCGATCGCAACGTCGAAGCCCTTTTTGGTGTTGAGTCCGGTGCCGACAGCAGTGCCGCCCTGGGCCAGGAATCTCAGCCTAGGCAAGCTGGTCTTGACCCGCTCGATGCCGTACTCGATCTGGGTGGCGTAGCCGGAGAACTCCTGGCCAAGCGTGAGCGGAGTGGCGTCCTGCAGATGCGTGCGGCCGATCTTGATGATGTGGTCGAACTCCTTGGACTTGGCCAGCACCGCCGCGTGCAGGTCCTCCAAAGCCGGGATCAACCGGCCGGTGATCTCGGTCACGGCGGCGATGTGCATCACGGTGGGGAACGTGTCGTTGGACGACTGCGACTGGTTCACGTGGTCGTTAGGATGAACCGGCTTCTTGGAACCGAGCTTGCCGCCGAGCAGCTCGATGGCCCGGTTCGAGATCACTTCGTTGGCGTTCATGTTGGACTGGGTGCCGGAACCGGTTTGGAACACCACCAGCGGGAAGTGGTCGTCGAGCTTGCCGTCGACCACCTCCTGGGCGGCGGTCTTGATTGCTTCGGCAATCTGCTTGTCCAATCCGTACGTCTCGTTCACGGTGGCAGCCGCCTTCTTGAGAATACCGAATGCCTTGACACACGGCAGCGGAATCCGCTCCGTGGGCCCGCCGATGTCGAAGTTCATCAGCGATCGCTGGGTTTGCGCTCCCCAGTACTTTGAGTCGTCAACCTCAATCTCGCCGAACGCATCGGTCTCAATTCTCTTTGCCATGTTAGATTAAAATAGAACAACTTAAAAACCAAAAAAAAAAAAAAAAAAAAAAATGACAGAAAGCCACAAGAAAGACAATTGAGTAAATGTCGAGTGACGGTGTTCAGGTCTCTCGGTAAATCGAATGCGCCGAACACTGGAAGGACTTTTTTGTGCGGGGAGAGAAGACAACCCAACCAACCAACCAAAACCTCACCACCACGAAAACAACAGAGCACGGGAGGGTGAGGTTCAAACCACACAGCCGAGCGCCATGACCCCGTCACCCAGCTCGGCTGCATAATACGTAAAAAAAAAATAAAAAAATAAAAAAAAATAAAATGCCGAATTATTGCAATCGATTGTTGGAACAAAGATAGCGTGAGGGAGAATTTGCTCTGCTTTTCTTCGCCTTGGTGTGACTGTGTCGTTTTATCGCCAGGTCTTCATCGGGTGCCGGAACAAACGCCCTCGGCCGACCTCAGTGGCCGTCGAGCAACAAACCCGTCGTGCTCTATTGGCGACACTGAGGACTCAATTGAGAGGCGCTGGCTAGGTTGACCATGGTGATGGACGATGCGGATAAATCTGACCAGTTTTCTCCCGCATGTCTTGACCTCGACTGAAATCTCGGCATAGCCCAGCCGACGACCGGCAATTAAACGACCACCCGACATGCACAGCTTGTCGATGTTTGCGCAACGTACTCAATTGTCCTTCTGTGTGCACACACACACTCTCTCTCTTTCTTGTTTGCCTTGGTTATACGAACTTACCGGAGCGATGGCAGAAGCCGAGAAGGCAGCTCTGGAACCAGCAGCGAGCATGGAACTAGCTGCCGAGCGGGAACGAGCCGCCACGGCTCTACGGGCAGCAGCAGACAGCATGATTTTCTTTGACTTTGGGTGTGATTCTTGTAAATACGTGCACAACCAACGACACGAGACGAGACGAGAGGCCGGTAGAACTTGTAGAAATTCGATTCGACTGCGTCTATTGCCGTGGGGACCCGCTCGCTCACCGCCGCTTCGGAGCATCGTCGGGCCCAGCAGCGCGCATGCTGCTCTTCTTGCTCGGGAAGGGTCCCCGCGTCAAGCGCGTTTTGGGTCCGGGGAGGGCACCCTGGGAAACGGGGTCTGATTGGTGGAATCATGGCTTGCAGTAGAATTGTCATTACATCTATATATATATGTTTTTTTTTTTTTTTTTTTTTTTTTTTTTTTTTTTTTTTTTTTTTGATCAGGTCTTGTCTTCGTAGTCGAAATCGCCAACCGCTTTCATCTGCTGGGACGCAGCGATCCAGTCTACCATGCTGTTGCCGTTATCGTCGTTCTCCTCGGCTCCCCACAGCTCGGCAGAGTCGCTGATGGTGGTGGAGTGGTGGCGAGCAAGCTTGACGACCAGGTAGAGGCATTTGCCGTCAATATCGTACCCGCTGTACGTAGTTTTCAGCTGTGGCTTCACGTCTTCGTCTTCTTCGTCTTCGTCTTCGAGATTAATCCTGGTTGGCTGAACTGCCTGCAACTGTTTCGTCAACACCGCCGATGTCTTGGTCTGATATTTGACCACCAGTACGTCACACTCCCACTTGCCATCGCTGTTCTTGACTGTCGTTTTACGATTCTTCACCGCGTCATCGTAGTCATTACGATCCGTCGCCAGCGTAGTCTGCCGTAGTGACGACGACGACGACGACGACTTACCGCCGGGGATTCCACCTGCGTTTCGAATCGCTTGTTGAACATCGTCTACGGCTCCGGTCCGCAACAGTTCTCGTGCGGTCGGCATGCATTGATCAATTACATCTTTGATCAGGGCTTTAGTCACCGGCTGCTGTGCTGCCGTGGCATCTGCTTCATCTCCGACCGCCGACGGTAGAACGAACACGCGCGTCAAAATCACGGTGTTGGGATTGATCCGCACATATCGTCGACTTTGCAAATTAGTTTCGGTTTAGTTTCAAAGTAAACCGGGGGTAAAGATATTCTCACATTATCGGCATCGCATCCCGTTTGTACTGTCGATCAATCGTCAGCTGATACCGTCGTCGATCTCAAATACTCCATTTAGTTCCTCCACCCATTTATCCCAATCGACCGATGATAAAAAAGGCCTGTCCACGTTCCACTGCTACGACTTGCTCCACATCGGCCATTTACAGTTTTACTATGATCTACGGCACTGTGACAAAAAACCATGTATTTTATTTTTTCCCATTCTCGACACCACGCAGGCCATCCATTCTTCTCTGCTTGGATCGTCTGATTTTGTCCGTTCATCTCGTCGCTCCACCGACGCTCCACCGATGACGTACGTGCCTGCTGCCGGCTTTAAGCGAAACAAAATGCTTTGTCCTACGACCACCATCGTCCGCTGGTGCTATGTTACAAACGCCACGCTTGAAAATGTTTAAATCACATTTATTTGATGTCATAGTTTGCCAATATCCCTAGATAAAAAACTAAACTAAACAAACTAACCCTTCCGTAGCCAAAAAAAAATAAAAAAAAAAATATAAAATAATGTATAGAATAAATAATAAGATCCGAACAGATCTTAATCACCAGTCAATTATTGCAATGCCCTGTAAGAAAAAACAGGAGAGAAAAGAAAACCTAGATTTACACGTGCACTGAGGAGCAGCGAAGGAGAAGATTTATGTGCAATGATAACGTCGTTTTTGTTTTTCATGGTTTAAGCAACCACTGGCTTTTCCTCCTCGACAACCTCGTCAGTCACTGGGGCCGCCTCGTCGTCTTCCTTGGCAGCTTCCCAGTCTTCGACTGGCTCGTCCTCAAGGCCGAATTCGTCGCCGTTGCGCATTGACAGCGTGGGCTTGACAGCGGCAGTATCAAACGTCCAGTTGGCAAGCGCGTTCTCGCAGTCAATGATGATCTGCTTGGATGACTCGTAGCCGTCGTATGCCGGGCGGGTCTCGCCGGGAGTGACGGCGTCATCATCGATGAGATCGAGCAGCGAGATACCGTAGTTGGCAATCAGGGCCAGCTTCTCGGAGTGCTCGCGCAGAGCATCAAACTGATAGGCAAACGCGGCCTTCAATTTCTCGCGAGTGATGTTGGACAGCTGAGCCTCGGCGACCAGGGACTCCGCCTCGGCACGGACCAGCTCCTGCTCGAGAACGACGATCTTGGGCGAGTTGGGGTCCTTGTACTTGAGCTGGGCGATCTGGTCGGTGATCTTTTGCTTGCGGTCGCGCGACGGCTGAACCGAGGCCTCGATGTTGCGGATCGACTTCATGGTGACCCGGTACTGGTCGTAGCGGTCAATGAACTGGTCCTCGAGCTCGCCGACCTCGTAGATGAGCACGCCGAGCTTGTCGGTGATGTCGGAAATGTCGTCGTCGCACTCCTCGCCCCAAAGGGAGAGCTGCTTGGCAACCTCGCGACGCTCGCGGGAAACCAGCTCGATCGAGCGCATCACGTTCTTCTCCATCTTGACGAGCTGGGCCAGCTTGCGGGAGAGCTCGGGAGCGAACGAACCGGCGGTGGTACGGCGGAAGGTGTGGGCTGCGACCGATTAGCACATGAGAAAAAACCAAAAATCAAAAAGAACCACAAAGGGACCGAGAGAACAACGACGTACACAAAGAGCCCTTGCCGAAGAAACGACCGGCCTTGGTGGACGACGGCGGCGGCGGAGGGGTGACCTGCTGCTGAGCGGTCGGAGCCCGGGTGTTGCGCATTGAGTAAGTTCTGTGCATTGTGAATAATGTGATTTAGTTGTTCCCAAGTTCAAGTAGAAGGCGAGTAGGAGTCGACAGAAATCGGATTGACCGTTGAGACAGATAGAAAGGTTTGATGTGCGGAGGAATCTGCCAGACAGGATCCAAATCGGAAGGAAGGGGCGACAGTCCATGCATATATATGCGAGGCGATAGATTCCAGGCCGGCCACAGCAGACCAGCCCTGGGGGGGGCCACAGCGGCCGTGTTTACGTTTGCAGAGTGTAGATCGCTTTGACTCGACCCGTGCTTCGCCACAGAGCCGCGGGTGATAGGGTGTGGCGGTGCTAGAGCCAGACCGTTGCCGTGGTGATGACGTCACCACGGCAGTCTGGAGCCAGCAGCGGGTCCGTCGTCATGCGCGGCATCATCATCACAGTTAACTAGAACTGGAACGGAGCGCCGAGCCAGCCCCCAGCCCCCAGCCCAGCCACGGCGATGATGATCTCTTGTGCCAGCTGTCGCAGCTAGCTGCAGCTAGGTACGATCTTCGACGAGGGCCGTACGAGCTGGGGGGGGGGGGGGGGCCAGGCTGTATGCAGGTAGTAGTAGTAGATGCTGCCGAGGGCCAACGAGACGGAAGACAGGCCGACCTTCTACGAGATTTCCGCGAGTGGACCTAATTGTCCTTGGAAGCTGATCTATTCCGAGTTCTACGTTCTACGCATGTCGACCGTCCTAGGTCGCTCAGTCGGGTAGCTGCCGGTCTTTGCCAGAACTGTCACAGGTGCTGCTCCTGGCCGCAGTTGCAGATGCGTTTCACAATGACCATGTGCAAGACATACATGACATATACAAACATGCATGGCATGACGATGACGCCTTAAACGGTCGTGAACCCTTCCTCTTCTCCCCCTGCTCCGTCACCACCCATCCCGGGGGACCTAATTAAACCCGCCCCCACCACCACCACAGGGCTCGGTAGAACATCCAATATCAGATTTAATCAACCGCTCTCTGGACCGGGCCCCCCCCGTCGCATAATTTTCTCTGACGTTATAGCGGCGCCGCGGATCCCCAGCTAAGTAAGCTCAATCTAGCGCGATCGAGGAGTGTCAAATTTCGTTCCACCGACCGACCCACACCACCGCGGCGCGATATCCTCGTCGTCAGTCAGGCACAGAATCGGTTCCATCCCTCCTCGCGCTTTAACCGACCGGTACGACCCAGGCCAATTCCGCGATAAGCCCAACCGTCATCGTCATCGTCAGCCGGTCTCGGTTTCAGTCCAAACGTTCTTCCGTAGCCAGGTTTTTTTTTTGTCGTCATGATCGTCAATCGTCGTCGGCCAGAATTGAGCTCCTTCTATCAGTAGCGCCGCTCCCGGCGTTATGCTCCTCCGGGGCTTGGTCGATGCAACTTAAACTTCGATTCGCCCTCCTCCCTCCGTTTCAGGATGGGCGGCCGTAGAACATCAAGTTAGCGTCGTCATGTGTCGGCAAACTTAAGCTAACAACGGATCGAGCCCTGGCTTCAGAGCAGGCAGCAGGCGGCAGGCAGCAGCAGGCCAGGCAAAAGATTACACTCATTACAGCCAAGTTTTTTTTTTTTTTTTTTTTCTCCGCCGGCTTTACCTTATCTCTCTAATCAGACCCCCACACGTTTCCCCGATAGCTAGGTATAGCACCCGAACCAGCTTCCAGTCTGTCACATGATTGTATTCTCTATGGGCGTTAAATATGAGGGTGATAATAATAAGAACGATCCAGATCAGCTGGCTTGGTCACACTTCGTAGCCAGCATATATGTCAAAACCAAACACGGCCTTCATCGCGGCGGCATCAGTGCTGCTCTCGCCCGAGCCTGCAGCGCTTCCCACCCTGTCCTGTGTCTCCCGTCACGCCAAATTAGGTCGGTTTGATCAGGAACCGAAATTGCGAGAGCCGGGGCTGTCTCCATCCTGACCGACTGACAACGAACGATGATGTTTTAGCCCGATATCGTTCGCATGGAAGCTTCCATCCAAGTCGTGCCCGTGCGCGCTCGCCCTGTCTTATCTAACCAGGCACGTGGAGCTTTCTCACACCACCAATCTATCTGCACTGCCCAATTTTTCTACGCCAACCACCATCGGACAGAGCCGTAACGAGCTCGGCTGAATAGTAGAAGTCGTAACTGAGACTTGCATGGTTTGCAAATGAGTAGGTCTGCCGTCTGACTAATCGGGTTCTGGCTATCCACGACAACGACCACGTCGGTTGATATTAGACGACAGTTCAGGCCAGCATCGCAGAACGGTTTCGGGAAATCAAATGGTGCAGCTGTTTTGCTCAATTTTGCATATCGACCTACTAAACATCTGCCGTGCACCCCGTACTCCGGTCGGCCCACACGACTTAAGTCAAAGCCTGGTACCGACACCATTAGAGAGCCCTCTCGGTAGTGGAGTGATGATGATCATTTGGCAGGCTCTTAGTCTTTCTGCCTCACTACTGTTTAACTAAACGGAATGAATTGAGCTCGCGAAGGTGCTGTACAGAAAACTGTACGCGTGAGCGAGCATCAACCCCGCCCGACTTGAGAGATTGTGGTTTTGCGTGACGCATAATAACGCGAGCAGAGCAGAAAATGACGGGGGCAAAACTAAAAAAAAAATTTTGATAAAATATAGAACTGTGGCTAGCACGACTGCATATGGTTCGATTCAGCGTGATATGTTTAGTCGCGACTCCGCCGGTGTAAGCACACGTCTAAAAACCAACTTAGCCGATCGGCAGCACGGTTTCGACCACCTCGTGGTAGACGGACGTTTGCTGTAAATTACGCCCACGCACCGTATACGCCTAGACTAGTTTGAACAGGACAAATCTTCACATGATGTTGTGCTCGCAACGCTTCGACTGTAGTAGTTTGTATACTACAAATCCCTCCCGTGCCCCCTGAATTACCGAGTCGAGCGGAAGTAGGACCGCCAGTGATAAATAGCCAAAGCTCTGCATCATATATGTCATACAAACTTTAGATAGCACAGAAACTCGGACATACCTTTGGCCTATCTGTGCCCATTTGTTTCTTCTGCTTTGCTGCTTGGCTGACTATATGAAGGATATACTCTTCAGTTGCTGTCTTGGATTTCGATAGTTCACAACAGAATGGCTTCGTTCTATAAGTGGTATAACGCCAGATTGGCAGCGCGACCGCTCCTGACGCAGTGCGTCACGACCTCAGTATGTACCCGAGACTACTACAGCATGGTATTGAAAATGTGACATAACACGGCTGATCCATGCAGGTTTTGTTTGGCACAGGAGATGCGGTCGCCCAGATAACCGTGCCCGACAAGAGCCAAGAAGGGAGGTATGACGTTGCCCGGACAGCACGAATGATGTTTCACGGTGGGATCGTGTTCGCTCCCATGATCTCATCTTGGTACAGGCTCGTGAACGCACGGGTAGTAGTCAAAGGACGGCCTACGACCGAGGCGGTGGCACGGATGGTGGTCGATCAACTGGTATGGGCGCCGTTTGGCATTGCGTCGTTTTACGTTTCGATCGGCATGCTCCAGGGCAAGACATGGACAGACATCAAGCACGACATCGACACAAAGTGGTATCCTACCATGGTGTCAAACTACGCTGTCTGGCCGCTGGTGCAAGTTGTGAATTTCAGATTTATGCCGCTCGAGTATCGACTTTTATTCGTCAACCTCGTCTCGATCGCCTGGAACGCGTTTCTGTCCTGGTTCAGTGTGGCAGGTCCTGACCAGGTCAAGCAGATTGCCGAGTTTGAACACGACATTGAAAAAAAAGCTGGCATCGTGGACTAGGTGGAATGGATTTGGTTTTTGGGATTTAAGATCTTTTGGTTTTGACTGAGCCTACGTCTCCAGTACTTGACAGAACTCATGTATTTATTGCACAGCTACTGTATATTACCAATTGCGTTCTGCAACCCACGAGCTCACCGGTTCTCTAAACGAATTAGCATCTTGTGTAACTCATACCGATTGCGATCACGAGCTTGCGTATGATTAAAAGTCCTCAGAGTAGCGATTCATAAAACTCCCCATGTTGATGTCGGTAACAGCTTCTAGTTGATATTGTTTAAGACATTCATCACCGAACACTCATATCCACTCATGATGCAAATCAGTACAGAAATAAAACTAGATACTCACTTTGTATTCCCGCGACTCTACCTCGTCAGGCGAACGTAGAGTAGTCGTCGACAACCGAGCAAGTTTTTTTTTTCTGGCCAGCTTTTTTCAGTGGATGATTTTTTCCTTTTAACCAAACTCTTACGGTACCAACCCCGTAAGCAGTCGGGGGTTAACGACGGCAGCAGCGGCGGCGGCGGCGGCATTTCAGTGCGCGGTCGATTGAATGATTATCAAGGTTCCACTTTTATATCCGAGCTGCGCATGTGTTCTTACTGTCTCTCGCTGGATCGACCAGGCTCACCTGTTGCAGGACTCTAGTCAGATATTTACTGTACGACCATCACGTCACGCTGTCCATCTCGGTTTGCAGACCGACGACTCTCGCCTGGAATTGATCTGGATCTGCTCGAACCGCCGTGCTCCGGGGTCGTAGTCTCGATTATCGCGATCTAAGATAATCTCTGTCTATCTTCAGATATCTCCGTTTGCCCCCAGGCTATCTTTCCAGGCCGTTTTTTTTTTGTCTAGTAACTTCACAGGTATGTTGTCAGGTTCTGTTTTTGTATATATTTCTGCGGCGGAATCAGTCCCTCTTGGCGTGTGTGTTGGTTGGTTGTGCTGGACAAGTTCATGTATCTAGCGATAGCACAGAACCGTATAAGCCGAATGCAGCTTGGATATCGACAATCAGCCTTTTCCAACGGCCATTTGACACCGCGGTAGCTTGATTTGCTTGCGTTGTAGTGCCGCCAGATCGCGACTTTTCGTATTACACTCCTCGGCAGGTGGTGATGGATGCCCAGCATGGCACACCTCCCGAGTGTGACTTACGCGACAAGACAGCCAACCAAACCCGCGCAGCCAAGCTCGCAGCCAGCTCGCACGCTCCCCAAGACGGTATCCGATTCGCGGGGACTATCTATTGTTTACTGTTCTATCGATTTAACGTTTGCTAACCGCACGCTCTGTGCAGCAGCTTCACTGTCGGCGGCATATCTGATACCGTTTGTCGTCCACTTCTACCCGATCCACAAACCTAGTCAGTCTCTCTGCCAGCGCCTTCTCGGCTCTGCCTTGTTCTCTCGTCTCTCGTTCAAAACCGCAAATCCAAGGGGTAAGTACGCCTGTCATTTACCCGGCGCTTTTCGCTTTGCTGGTACCGCCCCCGCGATTCTTACAGGCTCTACACATTCTGGCAAACAACCCCCCCCCCGGTTAATAAGGTGAGTAAATCGGTTTTAGTGCGTGTGCATCTACTGGAAATGGCAAGGAGGCTCGCCGTGATCATCTCCCTGACCTACTCGCGCATTTGATTGTTCTCATTTTTTTTTCCCGTAATTTCTGTATTCTGAGGAATCAAGTCCGAGAATCATTCGACCTACACCTCGTGTTTGGTTGGGGTGTCCGTGTCAGTGTGTGGGATTTTGCTCGTGCGGAGAGAGTGGATGGTCTCTCTCTTCTTGGCATTTCGTGCGTGCACTCTCCTGTCACCATTTTTTAACAGTGTTCGGACTGGCAGTTTGCTAACATATCGTGGGTCAAATACAGACCATCGCCAAATTTATTGATTGCTATTATTTCTGCGATACACAACCATGGGCAACAACACGTCAAAGTCAAAGGATGGGCTGCAATCATATCCGTCATTTTCGCGATCCGACACCCAGAACTCGTCGCGATCGATCCGCTCGATCCGGTCCAAAGTTGCGTCTTCTTTGAGTAGTAAAGACGACTCAGGTGCTGCCGTGAATCGCAGAGACTCATCACAGTTCGATAATTCGGTGACGTTGCAATATCCTCGATCGCTAAATGGGAGCGGGACGGCGGCCACGGGCGACTCAACTGCTCTCACCCCGTCGTCACCGGCTTTCGACAACTCGCTCTTGCCACCGTCAATGAAAGTCATCGAACCAAAAGTGCCGATCTTGATTCGCAGATCATCTGATGCGTCACCGACTTCAGATTCGGCGGCTGCAAAACTGGGCTCCACCCCAACATCGCCGTCAGCAGCTGACGGCATCGATCCCGCCGGTCAGTCGTTACAAGTACCTGGAACCAATTCCGCGGATGACACCCCTTCGCTTTCTCGAACTACAAGTAACCTATCGACAGATGGAAGCACCCGTACGCCTCTCGATACCTCATTTACCCAACTGTCGCTCGGCCGGCAAGTTCAAGCCGGGTCGCCTAATCAAAACGGCGAGATGGGCATGCAGTCATTTGATATTGATGAAATTATCCAGCGGTTATTAGACGTGGGCTATTCAGGCAAAAGCACCAAAAATATCTGCCTAAAAAGCGCAGAGATCCAGGCCATTTGTCGGCGGGCACGAGAAATATTTCTGTCACAACCCACTCTGATTGAGCTTTCACCGCCGGTCAAGATTGTTGGCGATGTTCACGGCCAATACGGAGATTTAATCCGATTGTTTGAAATGTGCGGATTCCCTCCTGCTGCCAACTATCTGTTCTTGGGCGACTATGTCGACCGTGGTAAGCAGTCACTCGAGACCATCCTGCTTTTGCTCGCTTACAAAATCAAATACCCCGAAAACTTTTTCTTACTACGAGGTAATCATGAATGTGCCAACGTCACCCGGGTGTACGGATTTTACGATGAGTGCAAACGGCGGTGCAGCGTTAAGGTATGGAAGACGTTCATCGATTGTTTCAACACGCTGCCGATCGCAGCCATCGTGGCGTCAAAGATCTTCTGCGTGCACGGTGGTCTGTCGCCGGTACTGAACTCCATGGACGAGATTAGAGATATCGTTCGGCCGACAGATGTGCCTGATTACGGCTTGCTGAACGACTTGCTCTGGTCCGATCCGACCGATACCCAGAATGAATGGGAGGACAACGAGCGGGGTGTGTCGTATTGTTTTGGCAAGAGTGCCATCAACAAATTTTTGACAAAGTTTGAGTTCGACCTGGTATGCAGAGCGCACATGGTGGTTGAAGATGGTTACGAATTTTTCAATGAACGGACGTTGGTGACGGTGTTTAGTGCACCGAATTATTGCGGTGAATTTGACAACTGGGGTGCGGTCATGTCAGTATCTGAGGAACTATTGTGCTCGTTCGAACTTCTCAAGCCGCTGGATTCGGTTGCTCTCAAACAAGAGATGAGACGAGGGCGGCATGAGCGTAAAAATGGGATGTATTTCTCCCCTCCAGCGTCACAAGTTCCTCAGAGTTTTTGATCCCATTAGGAACTGCGGTCTTTCTCCTTTACCTCCATCCTGCATACGCCTAACAGAGACTTATCACTTGAAAATTTTTCGTTAGTATCTACGCATCATTGTTTGTATAGTTATTTGCTTCTGCATTCGAGCGTCACCGTTATCATCTTAGCCACAAGCTATCGCCGTCATCTGTCATCTATTTTGTGTTTTCGCATGAATCTCTATCCAAAAATTGTTGTTGGGTCGTGGGTTTGGTTAAACTCTCTTCCTTTTTGTGCTCTAGTGACTTTGATCAATGTTTTGGGTGTACGGTCGGTCCTTGGTCTGTCGATTTTCTCTATTTTTATTTATTTTTATCTCTCCTCCTCGGTTCTGTTGTTTTGATGTTTATTTTCTTATTCTTACAAACGGGTGAACAATATGACGGATATAAATATAAGTTATACAAGTTATATATTTATATAAGAAAAATAGTAAACAAAGTAAACAAGGCAAACAAATCACAACCACAAATAACAAAAATGACAAGCGCATCATTCAGTTCTCTTCTTGCCCTCTTCCAAGCCTCTAATTTTGCTCTCAATCTTACCCTTTTCTGACATAACCCAACCAGTGATTTTACCAGTTCCAACATTGACCACTTCCTGTTCGGCAACGTAATCAAGTGGGACCAGACGCGGCCAGTTGACATATGCTAGACCATGGGCCTGAATGAAGTAGATCGCATACGCTAGTACCATGATCCACAGCAACAAGAACAATCGTATCGACAGCAGGGTATCGTTTGCGCGGGGGAGAAACACTGCGGCAGCAATCATCAGCACGGCAACATAGGCCACGAATGGCATAGACTGGATCAGCAACGGCCGGTGGTCGCGGAACGGTGGTTCGACGACATCGTACGGATGATGATTACCCAGGAACAGATCATAGGCATCCTGACGGGGCCCGTCAAAAAAGTTGTTTCGGGTGTATCGTTCTATCGAGTTCGACAGATCGTTCAAGGCACCGCGTTTGGTGCGTTTGCCGGTGCGGGTGAAGTCGGTCTTGAGTGCGCCGGTGCCAGAATACGCTTTCGAGATCGCGTCGGCATTGTCAGCCCAGATGTTGCGGAACTGGGATTCAAACGTCAAGTCTGATTCCCATCTTCCGCCGACCGGTAACACGTTCGCGTCCATCAAAATCTTCGTCAGCGTCCATCCTGCCAGCATGCTCTGGACAACGTTCGTGCGATCGAGGCAGTCCATGCAGTTGGTACGCACAACCCCGGACTGTGAGCGCTTGACCGTAAACGAGCCAGCCGGCTGATCCTGCTCCTTCTCCGACAGGGCAGCGCTGTCGGACGAAACCGCGTGATAGTAGCCCATGTTGTCGGCACCGAGCTCCACTAGTCGATCGATCAGCAACTGCACACGATGCCACCTCATGCCACGACATTCATGATGGAAGTCAAAGTAAATGTAGATCACGTCGGGATCAGCCAACGCCGTAACCGCCGCCTCATATGCGCTCTTGACCGGCATCTCATGGCCCTTCTGGTTAACGAGGTTGACGCAGTAATTCGGACCATAAATTTCCTTCTGCTGGCTAAAATGAATCTTCGCTGTCTCTATCGCGGTATCAAATACCCGCAGCCGGGGCTTGTACCGCAAGTTGTTGATCTCTGCCCAGTACACCGGTACGCTACCTCGAGTCTGGACAAAACTGTACACGGAGGAGTCGTTCGACAGGATCACCACCTGCTCGGTCTCGTTAAAGTTAGACACGTTACCATTCTGGTCAATTCCTCGGCTGAAGTATCTGGTGCCAGCTCTGAATCGACTCCGTCGCGAAATCAGCCCAAACATCAGCGGCACGTTGTTCACCGCCGTCTCCACCAGTTTCACATAGCCGTATATCACCGGGAGAATAAACTGATCGATGTCGCTGCTGACATTTCTGGAATACTCTATCAATTCATTCTGTGCGTATCTGTTCCAAAAAAATCGGTCGTCGGCTCGCTTCCACGCTGGTTCAGAGAGCGCTGCTGGTGATGTCGGCTGTCGCTGGAACGCGTTGGTCAGATCCCAGGTGTAGGAATAATACATCGGCCCAGTCTTGATGTGCCTTTTGAGAAGTGCCAGATACGTAGCTTCATCCTTGTCCTATAATAAAATGCTGTTAATACACCACGTCAAGCATTTAAGCACCTCAAACGTGTTTGCTCACGTACCTTGACTATTATGTCTCTGGTAGGAATAAACTCGAAATCAGCAACACGATACACAACATGGCCCTTAATCAATCCAACTTTTTCTGCTTTTGTAATGAGAATAATATATTTCCCGATCCGTAGCTTGACAACACCCATGATGCCGGGTACGGAGTGTCCGAACGTTGCAAACTTATCTGTCTCTCCATCCCCTGTGCGTTTGAACGTATTAGCACTGCCCGGCCCTGGTAACAAAGGCAATCGTCATGACTTACTTTTGGTGATACTGATTTCCCCCGACGGCTTCCAAATATGCAATACCGTAGGGGGTGAAGTCACATTGTTGATGAATTGAATTTCGTCATTATAAGACGACACATACAAAGGAGCGGACATTTTGGTGTTTCGGTTGCACCCTAGTCAAACAGCTGCCAGCAACAGGCTATCGTTCCCAGAAAGGAGAACGGGTATGAACGAACAGATAACACGTTCAATTGTTAAGTTTGCGCCTGGAGTTCTCGCGTACGATCCGGTCTTTTGACTGACTGATGTGGTAGGCAATTCGGAATTATAGACACAAGAAGCCGGCGAGTGCTGTTATACCTGGACCCTCGCGGCTGGCTATAGCCGTTTGCGCGTGCGCGCAATTTAGGGAGGGGCGGCATTATCATCTCGTCAAGGGGTTTGTTCGCGTGGGTCTACACATATTCGAAGGGATGACCGATTCCGAAATGATGAACTTTTAAATTAAATACTCTATAGCTAAAATAAACAAAAACCCTGGACGAAGAGATCATTTTTTAGTCTTTGGCTTTTTATTCTTGTTGCCCGATGGTGCAGGATTCAGGTTTTGTCTCTTGGCGGCCTTGGTAGACTCGATTCTCCTCTTCTTTGTCTTGAGCATATCCTTGCGCTCCTCCTTCTTGTTGATACCATACTGCATCTGGCTGTAAAGCTTCTTCTGCTTGTTCGTCATCATGATCTTGCGTAGTTCCTTTTCTTCCTTGGCTTGCTTCTCGGCAGCCGACAGTTTCGGCTTGCTAGCATCACGTTTGCGTTTCTTGTCGCTGCTATCTTTGGAGAACGTGACTCCCTTTACTTCCTTCTCGAGTTCGCGCTGTCGTTCTAACGTACCGTCCTCCTCTTCGTCCTGTTCGTCCTCCTCCTGATCAACGTCTTCCTCTCCAACTTCAATTTCTTCGTCCTCAGAGTCGTCAATTTCCTCTTCTTCCTTGATAGCCGCCTCAGGATCGTATCCGGCGCCGTCGCCCCATGGACTAAGATGAGGCGGAAGAGGCGCACCGATAGCGTAGTCATCTACAGCTAAAAGACGACCAGAGTTGAGAGAGTCGAATACCCACTGCGGCTGGACGTAAATCCGGCCTGGGACCTTGGTAGCAAGCACGGGCCGGTCGCTGATCTGGTGTGTCACGGTCTTGACCAGAGCATCAACTTCGCGCTGTCGGGCCCCGACGTCAATTTTCTGCTCTTCAGCCACATCGTCATCAACGTGAATGTAAGCATCAAGAGCAGCTTCTGAAATAACTCTTCCTCCGAGCGACAGGATCGCGACTTCAAGAATATCGATCGGAACCTCACGGCCGATGTAGAACGTAAATGGTGCCAACAATCTGGTGACGGCGTCTTCCGATGACGATTCATCAGGCTGGGCTAAGATATCGCCGACCGCGGTCTCGGTATTCGGCAACGGCTCAAACTTATCCAGCTTCAAATCATCCTCCTCTTGATCTCCGGATCCTTGCTCTCCGTCCTTAAATTCTTCCTCCTGACTGGTGATTTGTTTGGAAGGCACACCCAGTACTGATTCAATCGTCAATGCACGTTCCTTGAGCTCAGATTCCGTGATAGCGCTCGAGTGCGGAATGGATGCAAGCTCCTTCTCCCGTACTGACTCCATGATATAAGCCGACAATCCGCCAACACCTTGCTCTTTGGCGCTGTCAATGCGTGGCGGATACACCAGTCCCGAATCCGAAAACAGCTTGTACAGCACAAACTGAAGCAGCGTGTTGTAGAATTCAAGAAATGTGAGCATAACACGGAAGTCTACATCAGTCGGTACATTCTGAGGGAATTTGAAAGGTACGAGCCAGATGACCTCCTGGCCACGCACATTGGCCTCATAGTAAACACCTTTGATACTGACAAACACTTTACGCAAAAGTCTCTCACGGGCAATAAACGCCATCCATTGGCTGCAAAGCTTCTCAGCCTCTTCTGTGACCTTGGCCGATACCTTGTCAGATGATGGCATGGCTGCAAATAAAAACATCATACTCAATGCGTCGTCCAGGTCCCGAACTGCATCCAGAAATGTCGGATATCGCTCTTTCACGATCCGGTCAAGTTTGTAGCGCGGTCTGTTATCGTCCAATCGCTTGGCATCAGACACGTCTCCACGACCGAGTGCTTTGGAAAGCTTTTTGGCAAATGCTTTGTGATCACGAAATCTCTGGATCACAGGTTCATGCAGCAGATACTGGATGTCTTTGCTGTAATAGAACGTCACCGGCGCAGTAGATCCTTTGTTGGCTTTCTTTGCACTCCGAGGCGCTCGAGGAAAAATTCCTTTGAAAATACAAATCCGTCTATTCGTTAGTCTTATTCTTAAAACACTTCCCAATAAAACTAACCTGAAATCAGCAAGAGATAATTGCAGCTTTTTCACCGCCTGTGTGCGGGTGATAAAATTTTTAGCGGCACCCGCTTGATGTTTCTTCTTGATTCTCATCGCAAAATGTCTGTCCTTTTATGTGGTATGCTTATTTATTTGAGTGAAACAAGCCTTTATAACAGACGAGTCTATTGTCAAGTGCTCCTCTTGGTATGCAACTATTTCTGAACAATATGCTCGGCGTCCAAAAAAAAATTTGTGCTTGGGAATAAATATGCTGGTTGGGACTTTTGCCCGCGGTCACGCTAAGATAGTTAGCGAGCCGCAGGCAACAAGCTCCTAGCATTTTGAGCATTACCGGACGAATATGCAGACGAGACTTGCTTGTACTCATACGTAAGCTGTCTGTATGACTGTATGAGTTTTCCGTCTACGAACTTTGTTTGTGGAGTTGTAAGATTGGATGAAAGTTGAATGAGCTTAGTAAGGCGGGTCGCTATTGTCGTTGCCGCAGTCGCGGGAATCCTGTTAGCAGCGTATCCTTCTTGGTTGTCATCTGATTCAGAGCTAAATCAAGCGACTAGAGGCGAACGGGAACCCCAATGGAACCTGCTTGATCATTTAGGCGGATACAGTCCATGGGCACCATACAACGATGCTCCCTCGGCGTTGCCGGATGGCTGGACCGTGGACCAAGTGCACATGATCAGCAGGCACGCTGAGAGATACCCGACAAAGTCAGTCGGTCTGAAGATGCATAGCTTTCTAAAACGACTTAAATTCGATGAAATTGCTCTTGGACAACTTGCCAGTGTCTTACCATTTCTTGAGTCGTGGCAGCTGTTCTTTGATATCGACGAGCATTCAGATAGTGACGTTGAGCATCCGCAGCTGGAGAAGCTGACCACGACAGGAGAATATGCTGGCACACAGAGTGCGTACAACTCTGGAGTCGCTTTCCACGAGTTGTATGGTGGCCTTCTTAGACAGCATTTGCTACATGATTGTAGCGATCAATCTGCAATCGCCTCGATATTTTCTTGCTCTTGCCCTAGAGTGGTTGACACTGCCGAACAGTTTGCCAGCGGTTTCTTTGGCGACAGTCTCTTCTCCAGAGTCCGACATGTTATTGTTCCAGATCGAGCTGAGCACCGCGGTGCTGACACACTCACGCCTGTCAAAATGTGTCTCCAGTACCGATTTGACACAGCTCACGGCCGGCCTAGAGCCTATCAAGTCTTGGATCAATTCAAGCAGGTATATCTCACTCAGGCATCACTTCGAATTGAGCGTTTAACGGGGTACAGATTTGCCGTGAACGATCTGTTTACTGTTCAAGAGCTCTGCGGATTTGAAATGCTAGCCACTGGAATAAGCAATGCGACTCAAGACGGGCATAGTGGATGGTGTAGTTTATTCACGCAAGACGAATGGGAAGGTTTTGAGTACGCTCGTGATTTGCTGCACTTTTATCGGTCGGGGCCTGGCACCAAGTATGGTGAAGCTATGGGCGCCCTGTATTTGAATTCTACTAGAAACATTCTCATGGCGGATGTAGAGAAGGTTGGGTCACTATTTTTTTCATTGTAAGTATGTCAGGTTTTGCACATTATTTCTTTTCTGACACATCTAGCGCACACGATGGAGATATTGTCCCACTGTTGGCAGCGTTGAATTTATTCCCAGAACAGGAACCATTGCCGGCGACACACATAGTGAAGGACAGAAATTGGCGCATCTCTAAAGTAGTCCCAATGGGCGGTAGAATTGTATTTGAACGAGTTGTTAACAGACAGAAAACTGGGGTTCGGCTAATGATCAACGACGCGATTTTGCCTATCCCCGGATGCGAGCAATTTGGATACGGATCGGTTGACAACACAATTTGCCCGCTGGCAGCTTTCGATGCCATTGTTGATCGCCTGCTTACGAAAGTTGGCGATATCGATCAAATCTGTGGACTCGATCCGGCAGTGCATGGCCTACGGCCTAGCTTTCTGCGGCACGATCGGGATGCTCCTGGTCGAGTAGTGTGGCAAGGAGGGGCAGACTTCAACTTAGATCAATAGCGTCCCCGAACCATTAATTCTCATCGCGTTTAAGTTGCCATATCCTGATCATGCTTGAGACTGCAAACAATGCCCAAATAGGACCTAGCTCACCAGTAGCGCCCGCACCTTCAAAACCGAATGATGCCATCTTGCGGGACGGCATGAGCTCATAGGACCATCTTGCGACAACTTCTGTGTCACTAACGCTGAGCCGCAAAAGTGTCCAGCTGAGCGTAGTAATAGAAGATCGCCATTCAAATCTCTCTAGCTGGGCGTGCGGACCCAAGCCAATGAGCACGGTGAACGTGTATCGGCCTCTGATCACACTCCCAAGCTTTAATCTCAGATCAGTCGAAACTCCGGAAGGATGAGCAAGAATTTGCATATTGTCGCTGAACCCAAGCACATTGTTCTTATGAATTGCCACTAGGACAGGAGCATCGGTAGTCGGGCCATCGTGCATGTACAAGTCTTCTCTGGCGAACATGCCGGTTTTGAGCTTGAAAGCGTATATGGCGCCATTAATGCGATGGTCGCTGATAAATACCGTGGTAGTCAAGAAGCCCTCTCGTTGCCAGTATATATTGAAGGAAAGCGGGAGTCTCACGGTTGGTATTACTGTGCGTGGCGTCGGTTCCTTGTTCATTATTGAAGCTGAGTCAATAAGGAAAATTGTACTCAACAGTCGACAATGGCGTACGACCTGCCCCTTTTTAAGCTAACCTGCTACCCCAGAGGACGGTACGGCTGACTAAATGACGTCCTGTCGGTACGTAGTCTTGTCATCGTGCGTCGGCGTTGCAGGCGCTAAGCCTACTTCACGGTCCCTGAAATGCGAGGCCAGAGCGAGGCTTGCGTGTGCTCTCAGAGCCATGCCGTGACTAATAACATCAGATAAGTTAGACGGCCTGAGTACCATGGCCCGCAAAGAATTACCGGAATTGTACGTCTCCAACATTCCCCAGGCAAAGTACGGTACAATCATCATCTGAAACAGTCGTCGTCACCGTCGCAGTTGTCGTCTTCGTCGAGGCTCGTCGAGGCTCCTCGTCGGATGGGCCAGCGGCTCATTCTAGTGCGATGCAGGTGGCAAGGGTTGGGGCTCAGCATTTGAGTACCCTCTACCCTGATCACGTGTGTGGAGAGGGCATGGTTTCGCAGGGTCTTGTTCTCCCCGGCTTGAACGGCAGATGCCCCCGCCCATTTGAAAAAAACAAAAAAAACAAAACCACCATAAAGGCCTCCGGTCCGCGCACGCCCACCGTTTCTGATGATGCGATCTGGTGATTCGAGCGAGGCAACGGTGACCACACAACAGCAACGGTAAACCACACTACCACAGCAGGCCTTTCTATTACTGCAGCGCAGCTGCCTCCGGACTAGGAGTCTTGGCTGCAATGTCGTCCTCGACAGCGGCGACTGCACCTTCTTCGCTGGCACCACCTCAGCCCAAGGTGGTTCCTCAGCACTCCCCGGCTGCTGTGTCTGCTCTGGCTGAAGCTCTAGCAGGATCTTCGCTGTCTATCTCGCCGTCGACACCGATATCGGCTGAAATGCTTGCACAGTATCAGCAAGAGATAAATTCACATAGTTCATCGAAAAAATCCGGCCTGTCGAAACAGTCTGGCCTGTCGCATAGTGTCCATGCGAGCGCGATCCAGCATGGAGAACATACTCAGGCATCAGCCAGGCAGCAGTCGCAGCAGCAGTCGCATAAATCTCAAAACAGATTGGATGATGACTCGTTGGCTAAAGACGTGATTTTACGTGTTGGCTGGCTCTCATACAAATCAAAAAAATGGCTTTGGAATAGACGATGGTTTGTGCTTAGACCAGGCCAGTTCACATGCTACAAAGACGATGGCGAATATAAAGCTGTCGACGTCATTCCCGTTCAAGATATAACGACTGCTGCTACACTGGCTGACTCAAAACACGGCGGATCAAAGTCGAGTCACTTTGCTGTCTTCACGCCGTCCAAAAACTATCACTTTCAGGCTATGACCGAATCGGAAGCTAAGGCATGGGTTAAAGCAATTCAGCGAGCTGTCGAGATTGCAGAGTGTGCTCCGGATGCAGTTTTGGCACCAAATAAGCAGCCACTAGTATTCAGACAGCCTACGTTCCAAGTACCAAACGACGACTCAGCGTCAAGTTTCACTGAAGGTGAACTAGCTACCTCGGCTGCCCATTATGAAGAACCTGTGTCCTCCCCAGAAGTCGTCCCCTTTTCAGGTGAAGAGGGTGCGTTCTCGTCTGGTACATCCGACTGTGGTGGACCATCGAATCAATCCGAAACACAGTTACAGCACGCCAATCCATCCGAGCTACATCTGTCTGAATCGAATTTGCAAAAAGTCACAGTCCAGCGTGCGGATATTTCTGTAACTCATGATTTGCAGCAGCTGGAAAAAGATCGTGTAATCTATAGCGGCTATCTGTTTCGGTTGGTCAGACGCTACAACCAGTGGCGAAGGAAGTGGGTTGTTCTCCGGAAAAGTAGCTTGACATTTTACAAGTCAGACAAAGAGTACAAGCCGTTAAAGATTATTCCTCTAGACAAGATCATTGATGTGGTTGAGACGGACGCTCTCAGCAGGACAAAGCAGCAGTGCATGATGCTCATTTTATCAGAGAAGAGATTGCGACTGTGTGTTCCTGATACCGACGATGTCACACGATGGCTAGCTTGTCTCAAAGCTGCTATCAGTGCATATAACAAAAATAAGGAATCTAGCGAGAGACAGTGAAGTATATTGGTTTTGTTTTGTTATTTTGCTACATGCATATCATCGGTCGTTTTTTTGAAGGGTGTAGTATTTGCCATGCCACCAATTAGTCGGTGAAGGAGCTCGCACAGCTAGGTGCGCGTACAATAGGTTATTACGTGAGCGAAACTATGGCGGATGATTCTGTTCATGATACGGAGTTTTGGATAGTATAAAATTAATGACTTTCTTTTCACATTTATGAACTAAGCTAATTTGTCGTGATCATCATTAATTCATCATTACCAGGTGATAAACCCTTACCCGATGAGCTGTCTCAGTTGCTAAAAATGTGCCTTGGCACGATATTTTGAGCAATAGTCGTCTCGCTTGCCATAGCGCTTAAAACCTATTCTCTTTGGCAAAGAGATCTGATCCAACCGACAAACTAGACTCTCGTTGGCCCGCCATTTGTGATCGATGTTGACATGCTACCACTTCAAGCCTTTCCCTCTGGATTTACCCGGCCTAGTAGCTTTTGGGACGCGTTCGTACGCCTAATTTTTCGCGTCGGGACAGAGGTTGCGAAAGAGCGACCTTAAATGGATGATATCTGTCTATGTAACGGCAAATTTGACTCAGTTCAGTCTCCTGTCTTGCATTTATTTCGGTATCCAGCAGTTATATCTGTGAGGCATAAGCCCTCCACACTCGTGGCTCCAAAAATTTGATACGTGAGGCTGTGCATACGTTGAAATTTGCATTATGACAATAGTGCCTGCTGAGCTATTGCACGCTCTTCAGGCTGCAGGCCAACAAGGTCTAGAAACTGAACAGAGCCGAAAAGTGGCAGAGAGTCAGCTAAAGACGTGGGAAACACAACCTGGGTTCTACTCTTTATTGCAAGTAAGTAGATTTTAGATCGAAACCCTTATAGTCATTTTTAACGATTTGATTTAGGATGTATATCTGGACGGCACAATACCTACTGATACCCGATGGTTAGCAATAATTTACTTTAAAAATGGAATGGACAAGTATTGGCGACGATCTGCTCCTCAGTATGTTTCTTTTTCAGCCAAGTTCCTGGTGATTTTGCTAATGACGAAGTCCCGTTGCAAAGGAAGAAAAGGCACAGATTAGAGCAAAAATTACACGCACTTTCGAAGTTACAGATTCAAGATTATCCACCCAGAATGCTTTAGCGGTGGCCCGAATGTCGAGAATTGATTTTCCTACTGAATGGTAAGTGGCAACTTTGCTCCTCATCTGTCCGTGTTCTAAATCACAGGCCCTCGTTGTTCTCTGATTTTCTCCAGGCAGCTCAAAGTGCACACGATGCTGGAGATATAACCAGGCTGCTGTCAATTTTGATAATTCTCAATCAAGTCGTGAAAGCCTTGTCTGTAACGAGGTTCGGTAAGACTAGAGCAGCTTTACAGCAGGCCACCCCCGGCCTTGTCAAATTCATGGGTCAGTGGTATGTGCATTATACAAGAGAGTGGATGGAGGCTGTCAGCAACGAGCCAGATATTGAGCTGCGTTCCCGTATAGGCTGTTTGACACTCAAGATCTGTCGCCATTTGGTGACTGAAGGCTATGACTTTGCCAATCGTGAGCCCGAGGCTGCGGAGTTTTTTGAAACTACTGCATCGCATTTAGGCGGTTTCATCGAAGCGTATGCCAGATTTCAGACCCCTATTTTAGAAAAGCATATTAAGATTCTGGGCAAGTTCTATTCCGAGTTCAGTGATAGACAGCCTACGGCCTTCATCATGATGCCCCAATCTTTCAACGTTGTCAGGAGCTATTTGTCGGTTCTTCAATCTCGGGCATCTTATTTTCACCAAAAAACTGACGACGGTCAATTCGAGTTTTGGGAAAGGGTGGTGGTGAAAGGGTTACTCTTGTTGCGCAAATGTCTTCGCTGGATTAATGGTGATGGGATGGCGACAATTAAATGTAAGTGCATCTCGGCATGTACTGGTATGCTCGTAGGCTAATTGTATAGATCGATCTCCCGATGACAGGGCAGAGACTAAAGCCGCGGTCAGCCTGCTGAAAACGGATCTGTTCACTGACGAGTTTGCGATACAAATTCATGATATTTTACTATGGTCATATCTTCGTCTGCGGCCAGTTGATCTCGAACGATGGGTTGAAGACCCAGAACAATTCGTCTATGATGAAGTACAGAACAGCTGGGAATATCAACTAAGACCTTGCAGTGAAAAGGTGTACAGCGATGTCTTCATGAGCTTCAAAGACCTGCTTCGACCCCGGTTTCTTGATACATTTAGAATGGCTCTTAACCAGACAGATGAGTCGGAGGATGCAGTTTTGACGAAGGATGCCGTGTATTGCGCGTTTTCAATATCCTCAAGCGCGTTATTTGAGCAAGTGGACTTTGACGAAGTCTTTCTCAATGCTCTGGCACCGCTGGTTCTTAATCTAACTGCAGATACCTCGCCGATGTATAGGATCTTGGTTCGGCGGATAGCGTTGACAATTTCAAATTGGATCTCGGTCAAGTGTGGCGATTCAACCAGAAAGGACATCTACCATGTGCTTTCTAAGATGATGGACCCTTCTTTTGCTATCAACGATCTGGTTGTTGTCTTGACTGCTGTTGCTGCACTGAGATGTGCGGTTGACGAGTGGGAGTTCAAATTGCCGACATTCCTGCCCTATATGGGTGGCTTCTTGCAGAGATTACTAGACCTAATTGCTACTACTGAAATGGTTGAGACCAAACTGTTTATAATTCAGGTCGTGTCTGTGATTGTTGACGTATCCGAGAAGCAAATTCTCCCGTATTCTGAAACGATTTTCAATATTTTGCCAGGCTTGTGGGATCAGTCCGGCGATGAGCACATGCTCAAGGGTGCCATTTTACAAACTCTTACAAACCTGGTTCGTGCGACAGGCGCAGACTCGATCAGGTTTTATGAGCAGTATATTCCACTGATTAGCTCCATTGTCGATCCCGCGTCTCCGCTCCATGTGTATCTGCTGGAAGACGCGCTTGGGCTTTGGCAAGGCACTGTTGCCAATGCGCCCAAGGCAACTTCAATTCTGCTCAGTCTAGTTCCGGTGAATATCAAGGCATTGGACGAGGTCACTGAGACTCTCAATGCTAATCTGGCTATACTAGAGGCTTATGTACTGCTTGCTCCGCAATACATGGCGACGACCTATGGCAGCGCGATTTTCAGCGTGTTGTCCAGCATAGTGGGCAATCTAAAAGTGGAATCGAATAATTCGGCTACGCGTATAATTGAGTTAATTGTGCAGTGCGTTCCTCTCGACATTTATGTAAATGACTTGGTCTCCACTGGGCTATTTTCGCGAATAACAACATGCATATTTGACCAGCACGAGTCTGCGATCAACATCACGAGGTATTTGACGATTTTCGCACGCCTGACGTTGGCAAATCCACAAGTCATCGTCCAGTTTTGTGACTTGTATGGTTCGCAGACGCAATCGGGACTGAACAGACAGTCGTGTTTAGGCGCGTTGTTAGACAATTGGGTCCAGCGGATTGAGAACATGGGGCATCCCCGTACTCGCAAATTGACAGCACTCGCATTTGACACACTCCTTTCGTCTCCAGCGAGCTCAGAAAGAGACGAAATTAGATCCAGGACTCAATCTTTGATGCACGCTCGTGATGAGATTACGGCCGAGTTACAAGGCGAAGACGTGGATATTAATCTGAACACATCGCGCGAACATCTACTTCAGACTGAGTTTGGCATGATGTAGGTAATGTGAATCTACGTAACGTCAAAAAATAAAAAAAACTAGCCACTGCCTAACCGGCAGTAATTACAGTAAATGTGAATGTATCAATTCAACGGGACAGTCATCTAGTGATCCGAGGGATTTAGACCCCGGTTGAAGAAGTCTGTTCTTATAGGAAATCGAGCAATTCGTCTTACCACTGACGTTCAACCAAGCATCTAAATGTTAAATCATGATACTGGCCGACCCTATGTTTCGATTGCTCAAAACATAGGGGTTCTGCTGGTGGGATTCAACTTTCTGTAGAAAAAGAAAAAAAAAGAGATGTAAGAGAGAAGAAGGGCGAAGTATGCTATTTAAATGTCCCAAGGCGAAAAACCCTTCCGCGCCAGGCCACTGCCGAGGACCGCTGCTACTGGACAGAGTTAAATTAGCTAAAAATCTCAGCACGAGCGGTACGCTGGGTTAAAAGTGATGATCTATAAGACTATACTATTTTTTATAGAAACTCCATTTGTAATAGCTTTTTAATCTAGCGAGTTGACGAGAGACATAACAACGTAAACCGTTTGAATAGCGTTACCCGGACATTCACGTGACTCGTGGTCAAAAAATTGATTCTGGACTCTGTTCGAAATTTGGAAGTTTTATCCTCCATAGCTATTCGAATATAGCAACGACGAAAGTCAGACTTTTTGATTGATTCACAAGACGAGGTGGGTAATTTAACTAGTATTCAAAGGTCCTAAGTTAAGGTGCTGTCTACTTTTAATGCTAGGAGAAAAGAAACGTAAATTTGTGATGAGCAGCTTGGCTAACGACTGTTGGTAGAGCTGGGACACGTTGTCAAAGTAGACTGCCGTCATGTCATTCTCGATTATTTCGCGTACAATTGCACGACAACAAATGAATCGCTTGACTAGAACTCCTATTGCGACGCAGATATCGACTCTGTATAAGATCAGATATCCGTTGGTGGAAAGTTCGCTCGTATCCAGACGAGGCCTGGCCACAACTAAAGGCAAAGATGAAGAACCTACAAAACCACGGCCAAATATTGCCGCAGAGTCAATTCTTTCTCAAGAAATGGTTGATGAGTTAGCAAATGCGGGCAAGCCAAAAGACCCCGAGGCTGAGGCACAAGCTGCTTCGGGAGAAGCTGGTGAAGGTTCTAGGCCCGAATATGCGGGAACGGCGAAAAGAGCAAACTACCAGGCTACCACAGATGCTAGAAGAACAAGGTATCTTGTCATTTCGTTTGGCGTTGCCTCACTGCTGGCCGCTGGTACTGCTGGCTACATGTCTCGCGATTGGGAAGGTGACGAGATCGTGTTCCACCCGGATATTCCTAATGGCATGACACCGGACCTTATGTATAAGCGATTTGTGGAACGTCTGACAGGCTTGTTCACTACATATACTGACCCGATATACCCACCCGAGCTGCCTCCCATCCCAGCTCAACCTGAGTACAGACGGCCGTTGACTCTTGTTATTGGTCTCGAAGACGTGCTTACACACGCCGAATGGTCGATGAAAGACGGTTGGAAGACATATAAGCGACCTGGTCTTGACTATTTTTTGAAATACCTGTCTCAGTACTATGAAATTGCGATTTTCTCCAACGATTTTTCGCTCAACGCCGAGCGGTTGATAATGAAGCTTGACCCTTACCATGCGGTATTATCGGGTGCCTTTTTCAGAGAGTCTACGTATTACGCCAAGGGCAGCATAATCAAAGACCTCAGCAAGCTCAACCGTGATCTTAGCAAGGTTGTTGCTATTGACTGTGACCCGATCGCGTTTTCCCGCCAACCGCACAATGCAATTCCCATCAAGAAATGGGATGGCAATAAAGATGACGCCGAGCTTGTCAAATTAGTTCCCTTGCTCGAGTTCTTGGCTACAAGCAATCAGGAAGATGTTCGCACGATTTTAGAGAAGTTCGAAGGCCAGGGAGATTACAGTGAAGAGTATGCTCGCCGGGAAAAGCTGATGCGTGAGCGCCTGATCAAGGCTCGGGAAGCAAAACAGAAGAGCCTAGGTCCTCTAGGAACATTGCTCAAGGTGCTAGGAGTCCCACAAGTATCTGATAACAAGCCGCTAATGATTGACGCCATTCGCGAGGAGGGTATTAAAAACTACCAGCGTTTGCAGGAATTTATTGACCAAAACGGTGAGAAGATTCTCGAGGAGGAGAAGGAACGCGAACGTCAGATGTTGGCTGAGCAAAAACTGACTTTGGGGAAAGCACTTGGTGGTGGTGCCTAGTTGCGAATCTGGTAAAGCTTTGCATGTTCTCCATGCTTATTTACTTGTGGAGCTTCATATACATATGTACTGTAAATAAAAGAGTTATATTAATGAATATACACGTACGCTTATACACATCCTATGATGTTGTCTTCTTGGCCCTCTTTCTCCAGACTTTTTTAAACTTCTCCTTTGTCTCACCGGCATCCTGGTCGTCTCTCTTTCTCTTTCCGCCATTCGGTGTAACTGACAAATCTGGTCTTCCCTGTTTACCTCTGAAGTTTCTGGAAAAACTAGGTTTGTCACCTCTACGGTTTTCGAAACGTGGCTGTCTTGATGAATCTTGTCTTCCCGGGTTACCTCTGGAGTTCTTGAAAGAACCGGGCTTGTCAGTTTGGCTGCCATCGGGACGTGGCTGCCTTGATCGTTGCACGCGGGAAGATCTTCGGTTGACAACCTCGATATTCTCGACAGCAAACTCTACAACAAGTCTCCGCTTTCTCAAGTCTTCCTTGTCAATAACAACAGGTTTCTGTTTAGGCTTGGAATCGTCGGTGTTCTTGGCGTTCTTGCCTGCTGCGAGCTTCTCGAGCTTCTCAGCTTCCTTGGGACCGAATTCAAGAGCATTCAAATATCGAAGTCCCATCAATGCCAATCTATGAGAAGAGTATTCAATAAATCCGTATCCGCGACTTCTTCCAGAGCCATCTTTGCCTTCGGAAATAATTTTCGCCTGCTTGACAATGCCGTGCTTTTTCGTGCGCTCGTGCTCTCCAGCCTCTTCCTCGTGAATTCGCGAGCGTTCTAATTCGTCCTTGGTCAGCCTTGCTCTCCGGCCTGCTTTGACGTCTTCGGCAAACGATACAACAGCAGACCTTGCAAGCTGCTTGAATTGAACGTCTGTTACGCTTCGAGGAATATTACGTACAGCCAACCGCGTCAAACTGAGATGAAGAGAAGGGTTGGAACGAAGCTGTTGCTTTCGAAGATCAAATGACTTCTGTCGGATCTCCATATCTGTTCTCGACATTGCTTGCCCCAATTCTGAATCAGGTTTGATATGTCCCTCATTCAGCAAAAATATGTTACGCCTGTCTTTCTTACCGATATCTTTTCCCTCGGCCGCAAGTCTTTTGGCAGCACCTGACTCGGCTAGTTTTCCGGCCCGAAATCTGTCCACAGCGGGTGAAACCTGAAGAACTCGGTCGTTGAGAATGTATCGACTATCAATGTCATCTGCAATAAGGATAGAGGCTTCATTCACCTGTTTCGGAGCGGAAGCAATGCATGCGTCGTAGCTAGCCTTGTCACGGAAACAGACAAATCCGGTGCCTCGTGCCTGACCAGTCTCATGATCAATAACGGGGAGTGCATATCTCACCGTACCGAACGCCTCGCTGAAATGGTCTGACAAAGACTCAGCAGTAGTTGCGTACGACAAGTTGCGAAGGAAAACGGTGACCTCGTTATTTTTCTCGCTGTTACGAGCTCTTGAGTCCTGAATTTTCTTCGTTTGTGTGCCATCTTCCTCTTCCTCCTCGTCCTCTTCATCGTCATCGTCTTCATCTTCGTCTAATTGGTCATCACTTTCGGATGCCGACTGTTCGCTGCTCTTTTCACTTTTGACATATACATTGCCAACTTCTTCTTCGTCAACTTCTTCTTCTACATCGTCGTCATCATCGTCATCGTCGTCGTCATCTTGTTCTCCTTCCTCAGACGAGTCTGAATCTGAATTTGAATCGTCCTCAATATCTTCATGCTTGATTTCAGCACCATTCTGCACGTGCTCGTTCCAAGTATCCTTGGTAACAGCATAATCAATGGCAACATCTCGATCACCAATCTTCAAGGTACCTTTCTTGACCGCGTTCTCAGCACTAATGCGCTTCTTGAACGTAATAAACCCAAATCCCGCCATTCTACCACCCGCCCGGCGGGGCAGAAGCGCTTCGGTCACCTTCCCGTATTGTACAAAATGCTTGGATAAATCTTCCGGCGCGCGAATAGACCACGGTAGGTTCCTGATAATCAGTCGAGGCTTACGCTTGTTCGGATCTTGTACCGTCTGCTTTTTTTCTCCATCGTTTGATCCCTCACGTTCTCGCTTGTTGGCCAAAGCAACTTTCAGCAGACGCCCCTCGAATTTGGTTTTGCGACTCTCTATGAGTGCCTTTTTAGCATCCTCAGCTAGTGCGAACGAAACAAACCCAAATCCTTTTGACTGGTTCGTTTCCTTGTCTGTCACAACCACACTGTGCTTGACGGGCGCTATCTGGGAATAATAATCCGCCAACGACTCTGTCGTCGCAGAAAACGGCAGAGACCTCACAAACAGAGTAGTGTTGTCTGACTGTGGCGTAGAAGACTTTTCAGTCTTTACTTCTTCTTGTTCCATCGCTATTTCTGATAGTTCATATAGCTTTACATAGAGTGATCTTTCGCAGTAGTGGACTTCAGCTTAAAAAAATTCGCAAGTTGGGAGTTTTGACAGACAGTGCGGCGGGAAACAAAATACTAAAACCGTTGTAACCTGAAAGTAAATATTTTTTATTAAGTTAAGCATTTTTTATTCAAATTTTAATTAACTGTTAGCCCTCTCACGAAGTTTCTGCAACTCATCCATTATACTGCCGACTTCGTCATCAACGAATTCTTCGGCCGGTGCTAGTGGCGGCGGTTTACGTCTTGGTGAAAGATCACCAAAATCGTCATTCGTCCCTGGTGCCACCTCATACACTGCATGAGGATGTAATGAAGAGGATGATGCTGTTGGCTCTCTTCTAGTCAAATTCGAATCAGTACTCAAACTGCTCCCAAGTACTGGTGGCTGATTTTCTGTAGCCTGTCTCTTCGAGACTTGCTCCCTTGCTCGTCGAGGAGCTTGCCGCTTCCGTACAATGAATGGTTCACTAATCGCCCTTTTAAACTGCTCAATCTTAACGTCTCCCCACCCGGCAAGATTCGTTAAAGATTTTCCCCCGTCTTCTACTGCTGCCCGCAAGCTTCCAAACTTACTGATCATACTTGTCGCGTCTGTCTTGTTCACACTGTGAATCTTGGTCAGAACGTCGATCATACCGGTCGCATCCTCATCTTTGTGTATTGCCTGAATTGCTGTTGGAGGGGCCTGCTTAAGGCGAGCAAGAAGCGACAGGTAGTACCCTGCTTCTCTGGGACTCCAGGCCAATATCACGACGAAGTTATTAACCACACTAGTCTTTGTGAGATCCTTGATTGATTCGGCATGATTCTCTATGTCTACCACGACTAGTAGAATTCGAATCCTGAAATTCCGTCCCACTTTAGTGATACGGTTATAGATATATTCTGGATGCAGACCTGTATTTGTTAATCAAGGGGCGCCGCCGTTTGTACGGTCAGGTCGACATACGATGATACTTCAAGCTAAATTAGATATATTAGTAATCGAAGCTGGCTCATATATATGTAAGGGCGGGTTACCTTAGAAATAATACTGCGATAGTGGGATCAATCAAATAGTCGGGGACAATGTCGGCTAGCTCCCAAGAAACTTCACGGATGAATTTGACGACTGGGTTTTCTTTCTGATTAAAGTTAGAAGGAATGTAACTGGTCTCCGCATACGTGTAAATCTCACTTGACGAGGGCTGACTAGAATAGCTCCGGTCGAGGACGAGGGCCCACCGGTCAGCTTCCGTGAGACCGGCTGCTGAACACCGTTCACCGAAGTCGACGCATTCCGTAGCTGTCCATTTGAACTACTATCATTTTTTTGCTGCGTCATTGATAGGACCCTTGGATCAGCACTGGAATTTGTGGTTGAGGTGGAAGCTGTCGGTTTGGATGGCACAGTCGTGGCAGCACCTGCTGATGACCGCTTGGCTTGGCTTTCAATCCTATTGAGTGCTGCAATGTCTATATCATCCGGCGGGAAATCATCCATGCTGCCCCTCTGCGAGTATCGATTAGAGAGCCGATAGCTTGTTGGTCTCTGGTGACGAGCACAGCAAGACCGATCTTGCAATTTCGCGTTGTGCTATATATCTTTATGGATCCTCCCAAGTCGCGTTCGTGCTGTTTGGGCGGTCGTTTACCTCCTGAAAGGATCTAAAAGGCTTGTTGGGTCTACATGATCGGCGCATAGTGAACTGACATAAAAATAAGCTAATATAGAGGAAAAATTATGCTTAGGTAGATTTACCGAGGGCAGTCTCAACAACTTTCATGGCAGCAAGAACCATCTCGTCGTTGAATCGTCTAGCGACAATCTGCAGGTTGACTGGTGCATCAACGAACTTTTCCGGAGAGTACAGGTCGTAGAAATACTTGTCTTGCTCGTTGAGTGGCGTGTAATCCTTCATAGGTACATCCAGTTCCTGATCCACGGTTGTGACAGGAAATACAGCAGCAGGGTAATCAAGTAAGTTCCATTGGGCAGTGTACGACCAGTATCGCGCTGTGTTGGGCTCGCATGCAACAGTAGGACCAGCAGGACACAAGATGATATCAGCAGGATGGCCATCAGCTTCACCAGACTTGTTCCAATATGTGGCATAGTTCGCTTTGTAGGTATCGCGACGGACGTGTAGATCGTACAAGCCCTGAATATCGAGCTTCTTAACGTTCTTTTGGCCCATGATCCAGTCTGTGAGTGGCAGTTTGGGTTCGCCAACAGAGGCAAGAAGTTTAGAAACACGCTCGCCGCCATCAGTATAATATAGTGACGAAGTAATATCCCAAGCGACATCGTGGTCTTTCGCTTCCCACTCAATTACCTCAATCTCGTAACCGGGCACATTGGCCGATTTCAAAGCTTCAACAACCATCTTTAGCGCACGCTGAATAGGCGGCTGTGGTGTGACTACGTTGTCAGTATACAATATGCCAATTTTTAGCTTGCTGCCCGGAGGAAGCACGTTTTCTTTCCAGGGAAGAGGGATAAGCGACGGCTCGGTGATCCACGGCTGAGCACCGATTACAGTCTTCATGAAAAGCTCCATGGTCCCGCGAGTCTGAGCCAAAGGTCCAATTGCACCGGAAATAGAGTCTGCGCCTGCACCTGGTCCACGGAGACCCCTCATGGGAACACGGTTAGATGTAGGGCGAAGACCGTATCGGCCGTTGAACGAAGCTGGACATCTGGCTGAGCCTCCAATGTCGGTACCCATACCGAGCGGCGTGGCATCAAATCCCAGTAGTGCCCCTTCGCCGCCAGTCGAACCTCCACTTGATAGGTTTCGGTTGTACGCGTTCACAGTGGTGCCGTAGATCACTGTATCAGTCTCGACATGCATGATAGTTTGCGGTTGCGTTGTACGCGCAAACAGGATGGCACCCTGGGATTCCATGATCTCAATAACGTGCGCATCTTCATCGCATACTTCGTCCACCCACGCTACAAATGACGCATTGCAGTGGTGATCCTTAACGGCAAAATGCTCCTTAGAAGAAATGGGTAAGCCATGGAAAGCGCCCACGGTCTTTCCCGTCTCTTTGAACGTCTTATCCAGTTCTTCAGCTCTGGCTACGGCGCGGTCCCATAGTAGCTCAGTAAGGCAGTTGATCTACTATTGTCAGTCCTTGTTATTTATATATCTGTTACCCGTATGTAAAACCTACCAACTTCTGCGCCAATGCTGCCCGTCGAAGGAAAGCCTTGGTAACCTCTACAGAAGTCAACTTTCCAGTCGCAAGCTGTTCAATAAGAACCAAAGGATCTGTCTCTGTAATTTCGACTTCTTTTTGCGTCAAGATCTGGGCGGCGACATCTCGAACATTCAACGGCAAAGGGTCAGGCAATTTGTGCGTCTCATCGAATAACGGCGGCTGAACCTGCGCAACCGAATCATCTCTGATAGCAATTGCCTTCGAAACAAGTGACTCAAGTACAGTCGTCATATTGAACTCGATTATAACTACCGTTTGTGAGTTGGCAATGGTTTGATAATGCACGCAAATTCGTGGAAAGCTAGGGAGCTTCTGCCAGTAAATTCTAATCAGTTTATCGCGTATCTACCAATCCCGGGTCGCTTCCCCTGAATACCACTGCTATCTCTGATAAAATGCAATCCAACTTCCAATGTTTTGACAACCCGTATATCATATATCAGATTTTACTGTACTTAATTATATTATGATACAAGTGGAGCAGCTAAACATACACCACTAACGCCAATGTGCCGAATTCAGCAATCTTGACAAACATACTCGTCACGGCTGACTGGGAGCCCGAGATACAGGTTCTCATCAAAAGAGCCATATCCAGAGGCAAACTTGCCATACCTAACAAATTCCAGTTCCAGCAACCCTGGAGCTACCGTATCATCAACCGACCAGACTTGCAAAGCAATTACATTCACACTCTTTTCTGCAGTATGCAGTATACCGGGAGGTATGGGAAACTCGTCTTGTGGACCGAGATCACTCACATATTTTCCAAATTGCCAACCATTTACAAATAGCTCAGCTCTGATCCCGGGTCCCGCTCTCATATATACACCAAGAGGTGCATCAATCCCTCTCGGCACCTGTGTGGTCACTCTTGCTCTATAAAACTTCACCCCTGCCCCTCGTGCTGGCGACAATTCTCTGATCCCGGGTGCTGCTGAGACAATCGGAGTCGCAAATGGCCAGTTTCTGTCATTGAAGAAAGGAAGATGTGCTCCAATACGCTGACCATAAGTTCCGCCTTCATTATATGGGGCACGAAAGAAATCACTGAAATCCTCTCCGCCTGCATTACCTTGAATCGTCCACTTCAAGAACGTCGGCGAGTCAGGACCGTCCAGACTGATTCCGCGAATACCAGAAGGACAGATATGCGACGGTTCATCAGAGTCAGTGTTATTAAGATATATCTCTGTTCCCATCCGGTCCAGTAGGATTACTAGTACATTTTCATCCTCATCGCTGAGAGAATCGATATCGAACTCGAAAGTTTCCGCAACATGCGCTACGTCCGGAGAGCCATTATAGGATCCGACATAGTGCGCATTAAGCCACGCTGTATACGAAAATCCCTTTCCGCCCCATATAGTTAAGTTAAATCCTGTGGCGGATTTGCCTCTGGGAAAACGACCTCGATAGATAACAGAACCTGTATGAAATCCGTACTCGTTAGGGTATAGTACTGGAAGAGTGGTAGGCTGAAAATGCACATTTGACGAGGACATTTTGTTTGCCACAACCCAGTTACTGTCGTCGTAAGTTTGGTTTCGTTCTGGCAAAGAGTCGATCGCATTCCAGGGAATAATACCAAGATCTGTTGTGACGACGCGAGAGCGTGAACTTCGGGGGACCGGTACAGTGAAAATGCGCGACCGGTAGGCTGTATCAGTCGTCTTCATAACTTCGCCATTCCATTTGATTGTATCAAATGTGGAATCTGCGTAGACCTCTACTGTCGAGCCAGTGTTATCCTCTAGATCTATATCGCCATTGATTTCGAGGACTCTGTCACCAGACGAAGAAGTCACGTTTCGCACCAAGTACGGGCCTATTATAATAACCTGACTATCAGGGCTGGTATTTTGATCTTTGTCAGCACCAAAAGAAGGTGCCCAAACTTTATAAACTTCAGGTTTGTTCATAAGAACAATCGTAAAATCCGTGCCCTTAATCGCAGCACGCTCTTCGCCGTTCAAAGAGAAAGTCAACCGAATGTTATCAGAATGTGTCACAGAAGACGCAAAATTCTTATGCTTGATCGAAGATCGTCCTCTAATATTGTAAAACTCATATGGCTTGTTGGCTTTACCGAGAATCATTATCTCGTTAGTTTCACCAAAGCCTCCATACATCACCACCAGCGGGTGTCCGTCCATGATCGTCCACGTCAAAATTTCTAGAGTAGAGTATCCGAAGGATAGATCTCCCGCGTGATAATTGGTAGTCAGAATCTTTGACTCTCGGGCGCCCAGAGTCAATAGCCCTTGACTAGGAATATAGACTTCGCCATCTTGAAGTGTTCTGACTTTTAGTCGAAACGCTTTGCCGCTTGCGAATTCGTCATTGGCAGATCTCAAAATATAGTATCCGGTTAAGGATTCTGGATCGCGCAGCTCGGTGACAAATAAGTCCTTATTAGTTGAATAAGCATACTTATTACTATCAGCAACAAACTGCGAGTGCAGCAAGGAAGGGCTCGAATGCAAGAATTTCCAAAGCAGTTTTGCTTCATTTGCTTTGTCGCGGATCATTCTTGTTTCTGAAATACCAGCTCCGTAATCGTAAGACGTGTAGACTCCAGGCACTGCCAAATTTCCCCAGTTTGTTCCCCCAAAACCCATGTAGTACGACATCACGGTAAGTTTTTGAGCAACGTTGTTTTTATAAAAAACGTTGACGTAGGGGGCGCCGGTCATTGCATCACATTTGTCGTACCCAGATCCGCCCCAGTCATCAACAGACCCAGCTTGGAATTCTGGTGTAAAATTCGGACAAAACACAGAAATGTTACGAAACTTCAGCCTATAATCATCCCTTACGACAAAATTAGCATTTGGGTTCTGGCAATTTTGTCCGCGGGGATAGATATCAACACCATATAAATCCGTTACACCAACGTAATCTTGAGGCCTGAAGGAGCCATTGAAGTCGGCATCATTGTGGAAAACTGGCACATAGATACCATGTCGTCTAGCACTATCAGACAACTCGGTCATATAAGACCGGGCTGATGACGATGATATTTCTGAATCAAAAAACTCAGATTCGATTTGCATAGTGATAATACACCCGCCATTATCAGAAACTTGATGCTTAGCCAATATTGGCATGAGAAAGTCGTAATATTTCTTCCATGCTAAGGTAAATTGAGTCTCCGCAGAGCGGATTTTATTGCCGGCTTTGGCGAGGACCCAGCCTGGAATACCTCCAGCTGTGGCATCCGCCCTTATATAAGGACTACTGTTAATTAAACCAATCTAGCATCCCGACAACAGCGAGACATACCCTGGTTTAACGATGACATATAAGCCTGCCAGTTCAGCCGATTTCAAAAGTGAATCAAGGCTTTTCCCTTGGCTACCGAAATCGAGAATGTCTTCGTTGGGAGCATGATATCCCCAGTTGACGGTGATCGAAACAGTGTTGTAACCAAGAGCTCGCATTTTCTGAAAAACATCGAGATACAAGTCTTGCACCGGCAGCCGCCTAACGTAAGTACGTTTACCTTGAATCCTGTCTGCATTCTAACTCACCAGTAATGAAATTCCGACGCAGTTATAAATAATGGCTGATCCCGGATGAATAAGGAGTTATCGTCCCTGACCGTTAATTAGGCAATACACGATAGGCCAATTATAAATAGACTTACCATTTGACGACAGAGTGTGGTCCGGTAGATTTCTTGGGAGATTCACGGTGGGCCATGATCAAAGGTACATTAAACAAACCTTCCGCGTCTAGATCGACGATTCTGATCTGACTGTCCAAGACCATGATTTGACCGGTCAGCATTAGAAGCAAGATCGCAAACACACTTGCAACAGCCACCAGCCTGAATCTCCAAAGAAAGAACCCGGGATTACGCTTCTGACTGGAGGAGGAATCATCGTCCAAAAGCGGTGACGTCGACGACCGTTGTCGGCGGTGGACGATAGTCATTGTTATTGCACAGCAAACGTATGATACCAAGTCTGATCGTAGTGGAATACAGGTAACAAAATGCCACTGTTGTAGTCAAACAAGGATATGCAGGTATCGTGGTCTATATATAGGATTCTCTACCCCAGATAATCTGACTACCGCACTATAAGCACGAGCCGAGCTTGTCGATCAGGACTCACGGACATGAGACTCAAAATGCGGTTGGGCCAGAGGCGAACGGCTGAGGCGTGGAAGGTACGACGGGCGTGTTTTCGGTACAGACAGCGGTGAGAAGCGTCTAATGGATGGACGTGGTCATATGACTACCAAATACGCTTAATCATATACATCATTATCCTATTATCGCTCACGTATCTCTACTTGCCGATTTTTCAAATCTCCTGCTCTGATCTACCGCCAGTTCTCCAGCATGTGGGTGTGCGGGGGAGGCGGGGTGGTGGGCTCAGCGGAATAATAGACGACGAAGACAGAAAGATAAACAACAACAACAGCCAGCAGCGTCCTTGGTCACCTCGACTAACTCTGTGCAAAGACTGTTTGTGAAAAAATATAAACAAAAATATTCAGAACAAAATAAAAATTGCCAAAAAAAAAATTGCTCTAGGAGGGGATTGAACCCACGACCGTCGCGTTCCTCACACGACCGTGACATCAGCATAGTTGTGATGTATACAGCTATAAGCACTACACAGAATAGTTAGCAAAATGTTCTTTTCAAACATGGTGGTTTTGGGGACTCACCGATGCGCTAACCTCTGCGCCACTAGAGCGTTCTAATTCGAATTTTGCCACCCGGGTGCCTATAGCGCCAGTCTTAAACTCCCCTAACCTGGAAGGGTAGGGGTACGCCGCGCCATATTTCGAGTAGGGCTATAAGCGGTTGACCAGGTTTGGGGTAGGGTGTGCTGTGGCTGATGGGTGGCTTCTCCTGCTGAATGTTTCAAGACGTGCCAAAATGTGTTATATAGTTGGAAAGTAAAGCGGTGAAGTTAGAAAACGACAAGTAGGCTTAGGCAAGGGGCTATGAGCTGCCTGCAGTATGCTATCTCATCTTCCTCCATGTGGACCATGTGAAGATGCAAACTCTGTGGCCGCATAACAGGACGGACGTGCGACACCATACGAGCAATTAAACCTGTAAAATTATATGACTTCGATGTATGTCCAAATGCAGGCACCATAGTACGATGTATTTTCTGATCCATTCGTCGCGCGTTAAGAGAACTGTCAAAACTGCTTCATATCTAAGATCTAAGATCGCCCCTTATCTTATGAGCCGCAAACTGCTTTACTAGCTGTACCAGACCCTCCTGGCAAGCCTGCGGCTGTCCGACGAGCAGTAGTGACTACGCGATGATGAGTGCAACCGTGGAAATTCGCCGCCCAATTTCTGGTTGTGCTTCTCGAATTGCTGGGTCAGGTCGAAGAATCTGAATTTTTTTTTCGAGAATGTCAGGTACTGCTGCTTCCATTGCTAAATGGGCTGGCAAGTCATCTGTGCGCGGGTCGTCCGACCCTCTGCGGATGTTCCTCCTGACGATTTGTGTGGCAGGTCTGCAATTCACATGGATAAGTGGCCTTCTCAAATTATGAAACAGTTCTGGAGTTGTGTGCTGACAGCTTAGCACGGAGTGGAACAGTCCTATGTTAATCCATACCTTCTTTCGCTTGGCATGACCAAGTCGTCATTATCGTTCGTTTGGGTGGCTGGTCCTTTGTCAGGGTTAATTATGCAGCCAGTCGTGGGTGCCTGGTCGGACAAATCCACGAGTAAATATGGCCGTCGAAGGCCATTTATGATACTCGGGTCTATTATTGTCGCGCTATCGCTGATGTTGATGGCATGGACCAGGGAATTCGTCGAGATCTTTGTACACTCTCAGAGCGAATGGGTCTCTCCCGCTACCATTGTGTTTGCCGTTCTGTCAGTGTTCGCGGCCGATTTTGCAGTCAGTGCAGTGCAAGCGTGCTGTCGTGCAATTATTGTCGACACGCTACCTCGGTCGAAGCAAGAATTGGCTAATGCATGGGCCGGCAGAATGGTTGCTGGTGGCCACCTTATTGGATACTTCATGGGATTCATTGATTTAGTCGCGTATTTCCCATTCTTGGGGTCCACCCAGCTCAAGGTATTATGTGCGATTTCCTCCACTGCGTTATTAGTCTGTATGGCAATCACCTCGTGGGCAGTAGAAGAGAGAATTCTGATTTTGCCAGAGTAAGTTTAGTGAGATTGTAAGACTATCTCGTTGGGCTAACTTTACAGGGGCGCGGTTGACAACAATGGGCTCAATATTCTCAAGTCGTTGTTTCGGACAGGGTTCCATCTCTCTCCACGTATTAGGCGTATATTCACTGTGCAATTGTTTGCGTGGTACGGCTGGTTCACATTTCTGTTCTATTCGTCAACCTGGGTTGGCGAGATCTACATTCGTTATGAGGCTCCGGATCTATCAGATTCGAAAGATTTAGTAGGAGACATTGGCAGAGTCGGCTCTCTGGCACTTACGCTATACTCCGTTGTAACTTTGATTTTCTCTTTGCTGCTCCCGATGTTCGTTGTAGCACCGAACTCCGACAGCCACTTCAACAAGGCGAACTACAATCATCTGCCTTCACCTATCACGCATTTGATGATTGCCATTGCGCCGTATAGGCCCGTTTTACCGACAGCGTGGATGATTGGCCATTTAGTCTATGCTGGCGCTATGTTTTCGTCGATTTTTGTAAAATCTGTTAGAGGAGCTACTTTGGTCGTTGGCGTATGTGGATTTTCGTGGGCGCTGACATCGTGGGCACCGTTCGCGCTGCTCGCCGAGGAAGTGCGCAGGCTAGATCAACCAAGCGACTCGCGAGGATACCGGAGTTTGAGTGCGTCGGACGATGAGGCTGACAGCGAAAGCATCATTGGCGATATAGAAAGATCTCGGCCGTCATCGAGACGCAGTAGAGTTTCGTCGCCTGAACGAAGGCAGTATGTGGGTGCGACGCCGGTTCTGGCCAATGGCGAATTCGAGCCGTCTGGCACTGCGGGAGAAAACACAATTATGCCGGTGATGACAAACATGATCGAGGATTCTGAAGATAGTGACGAGTTGGAGATTGATGATGAAGAATCAGAATCGTCTGAAAACGCCGGTATCTACTTAGGATTACTCAACGTATCGATAACGGTACCGCAGTTCGTATCAACGTTCATGTCATTTATCGTTTTCTCTATACTTGATCCGGGCAAGTCTTCAGATTTTACAGGCGGCGACGGTGAGCGACCTCAGGGTGTTGACGCTATTGGTGTTACGCTGCAGCTGGGCGGTATTACTGCGTTGGGTGCAGCATTGATGGCATATAAATTGAGGAACCGGGAGTAGTTTTGTTACGAGGGGATATTTAATAGATAGTAATTAATGCATTTTAAACCTAGCTATGGCTTGTTACAAATGCTGTGGATCTTGAACATCAGGTCAACAATGCACAAGTGTTCGTCAGCGCCGTCCGTCAGTCGCTTGTCAATCTCGGCGATTACAATCGCAAGATCAGAAATACATTTCTCTGGCACAGATTCGTTTTTCATGATCTCGTCGTGAATCTGGCCCAATAGTTGCGCCGCGCTCCAGCCATCGAGCATTGTATCGTTTACCGTGCGTAAAATCGTTGTGTACAGATCCACATTTTTTGATATATATGACCCGGGCATACAGATTTCAACCAGTGCTTGGACCACATCATTAGGTATCCTCCCGGAAATTTCGTGGATGCTTTTGACTGTCACCAATTTTGTGGTGTCAGTGTCGTCAACTACCATAAGATCAGAATCATCCTCATTATCGTCAGTTTGACCGTGCAATCTGGCAGCCGATTGAAGCAACGTGATGGCTTTCCGTAAATCGCCGCCTCCAGCTTGCAACACGGCATCAATAGTACCGTCCTCATAATTCACATGCTCCTTCTCACAAATAGTTGTCAGCCTGGCCGCTGCATCTGACGAATCGAGGCTCTTGAACCGAAACTTGGAACACCGACTTGCTAACGGATCGATAATGCGCGTAACATAGTTGCAGATCAAACAGAAGCGCGTGATCCTTGAATACGTTTCCATTGTTCGGCGTAGTGCCGACTGCGCATCCTGTGTCATACTGTCCGCCTCATCGAGAATGATCAACTTATAAGGCGGACAAGGATACTTTGCTCTCGTGGCAGCTGACGGATTCGAGACAGTTGTTCGAGCAAAGTTCTTTACTTTCTCACGCACAATGGAAATTCCACGCTCATCTGATGCGTTCAACTCCAGAACTCGAGAGTGTATTAACTCTGGGCCAAACAATTCTTTGGCAAGTGCTAAAATCGTCGACGTTTTGCCCGTTCCTGGTGGCCCGTAAAATAACATGTGAGGGAGCTATAATAAAGTCAGTTGATCAGCATTTTTTGTAAAAAAGCCCATTTTTAAATACATTTGAGGATTCAAGTGTCCTTTTCAGCACAGTCACAGCGTGATCCTGTGACGAAATATCGTCCAATCTCTCCGGTCGGCTTGACTGTTAGCATCAGCTTTTCACGATACCGGACAAGTAATCACTCACTATTTCTCTACCCACGGCGCAAGCCGAGGAGCCACATTGCCATTCGATATAGCTGAAGACTGCTTCGAAGAATGCGATCCAAAAAAAGACGAAGCCATAATCTCTGATTCGATGCTAATGTACCATTGACATGAATCGCGACAATAAGTTATCCACTAATCGCGTTAAAAAGCGCGTTCCCCTTGAACGCGCCAAGTCTCCTAACGTTTAAGGGATTCGTAGTGTACAAGAACTTCCTGGTTACCATCCAGAACATTTATTCTTCTAGTTGCAAGATTTTGACTCAATGTCACTTCAATTTTTCTAAAATATTTTATTTTAAAGGAATCCTACGTATACAAAGTTTATGACGAATCAGTGATCTAAAAGTAGCTTGAATTGAATTGATTGATTGATGCATTACGAACGAGTCGATACGGAACCCTCTCCTTAACAGTTTCGATTACTCGATGAGATTTTAGTATCAAAACAGAGCTTATACTGCAAACTACAACCCATATGGATATACCATACAACGATCTAACCTGCTGGTTCTACGGTTTCGAACAAACATAAAAATGAGAATCAATTATACACAACTAGACAACAGGAACTGACACAATCTCTTTTATTTTGAAAACGAGGTTTAGTACACCCGCTTTTGAGGAGCCAGCATGTCGCTGTAGATATCCAAAGGCGATTGCTCCAAAGAAGTCTCCTTCCACAGGTTAGGAGTCAAGAAGCCGTAAGTGTTGCCAATAGCAACGAAAGTAGCCTTGAGTGTGTTCTCGAGGGTCTTGGTCGAACCCGAAGACGAAGTGTAAGCGTCCTCAATACCGGCCAACTGCAACAATCTCTTGACAGCAGGCGAGGCAACGACACCGGTACCACGGGGAGCAGGGATAAGTCTGACAGAGACGGAACCGCACTTGCCGGTGGTCTTGTTGGCCAGCGAGTGGGGCTGTCCGAGGGAAGCACCCCAGTATCCACGACGGACAGGGATGACAGCCAGCTTGGCGATGATGATGGCGGCACGGATGGCAGTGGCGACTTCCTTAGCAGTCTTAATACCGAGACCAACGTGACCGTCCCAGTCACCGATGACAACGATGGCTTTGAATCGGGTACGTTGACCGGCACGGGTCTGCTTCTGAACAGGCTTGATCTTCATGACCTCGTCCTTGAGCTTGGGCAGGAACTCGTCAACAATCTGGTACTCCTTGATGGGGAGCGAGTGTAAGTAGATCTCCTCCATGCTCTTGATCTTGCCGGCCTTGACAAGACGGCCGAGCTTGGTAACTGGTTGCCAGACGGTCTCTTCGTCCTTGCGGCCTCCACGACGACCACGTCGTCCACCACGACCACCACGGCCGCGGCCAAATCCACCTCTTGGAGCAGCAGCTGGAGCAGCGTCAGCCATTGTATTTGCTATGATATGTGAAATATGAGTGAACGTGAAGCAAAAACGTCTTCTGAGCTGACTTCAAAATATCGCAGTCTACGATCACTTGTGTGCCGTCTGAGACGAAACGAAATTCGATACTGTCAAACTCGGGTCACGCTAGCAGCTCTCGCGCAGATCACGTGAGTGTGACTGCGTTTGCAACGCTCAATGAGCCCTAGCCAATAAGCCCTTCAATTTTGGCTCGTGCGCGTTGTTCACGGCTAGCGTCGCTTGAGCAACAACAAGATTCCCCTAACCTGCAACGGGCATAGAGGGGCGATTTTACTAGACAGCGCTCGCTTGCCGTCTGTTGAACATGGACCTGAACTGTAGTTTTAAGATCGTAATTTTCTGTCTGCAATCCAAGAGGTTAAATAACGGCTGAACTCATCTCAAGAAGCGATAACTACCAGAGCAGGGCCCTTCCGCTGTTCCCATGATTAGCGATGGTAAGATACAAAAGGACGAGTCCAACAAGCTTGTCATGGCAAGCAAGCATCCTGCTGCCTAAGAAACAGGAACGCTAAATAGAAATGCGTCTAGAAGATTATCATTATACTAAAACATTTTTTGCTGCTGTAAAGCGCATTGAATAGGTGTGGTACATGGGATGGGCCACGAGATGATTGATTTAACGATACATTTCTATAGTCTATTGATACCCTGTCACTAAACAATCACACACTTCGCGCAGAATCCACTTTCCTCTTCGCGTGCAACAGGAGCAGCTGCAGGAGCAGCTGCCTTTGATGCAACAGGCTTTGATTCGGTGGTAGCAGTAGCTTCAGTCGTTTCAGCGACTAGGGCTTCAACAGCGGTTTCAGGCTTTTTGCTGCCATGCAGTCATTCCGAGATAGCCTTATAGAAGGATTCGCCTTGGATCTTGGCAACTTCCTTCTCGAGATCCGAGGGCAAACGAGAACCGTCAGCAGCTGCAAGGCAGCCAGCACCCCAAGGCGAACCGCCGTGGACCTCAGACAAGCTGGTGAGCTGGGCGAAGGTATTCTTGTATCCAAGAGGAACGTAGGTCATGCCATGGTGAACGTATGTCGACATGGCGCTCATGAAAGTTGATTCCTGGCCACCACCGAGACCAGCGGTAGAGACAAACATTCCAACCTTCTTGCCGAAGAGCTTACCGCCGGCCCACAAGCCACCGGTCGAGTCCCAGAACGCTTTCCATTGAACGGGCATGTTTCCGTATCTTGTGGGGACACCGAAGAGGAATCCGTCGAACTTCTCAAAATCGTCGAGGGTGAAAATGGGATAGTCAGGCTTAGGAGGGGCATGGAGCTTCGTCAACAGCTCGGCCGACAAAGTCTCAGGCACCTGGAAGATGGTGGCCTCACCACCGGCAGCCTCGACACCAGCCTTTTCAGCTTCGGCCATAGCGGCCAAGTGGCCGTACAGGGAGTAAATAACAATCTTCAATTGTGTGAGCGACGAACAGAGAGATCACAAAAAGACAACATCAGCGACGAGTACTTACAGCAACCTTGGTCATTTTGATAAGTCAATGGCTTATGATTCAATAGATGTTGTGTGAATGAGACTGTTTCATATCCTGTTTCGAGGCGGTCAAGGGACTCTTTATATATTATTAACTTCAGACATTCGGCTCGAGACCACGCGGAGTTGCAGAGTCAGGCTGGCGGACGATTTCCAATGCCTTCGAGCAAGCCGCACACGCCTATTTTCGCGATTGGTAATGTTTAGTAAGAAGCATTTGTTGATTCTTGGCCGGCAGTAACGAGCCGCTCACGATGGGGCGTATTTTTATTTTTATGTTGTTTTCTCTGGGTTTCTATTGTTCTCCATTTCTCATCCATTAGCTCAGTGCTAGAAGGACCAGGACTCTCCATAGCAGGAGACAAAGTTTTCCGCATGGTTTCATACATGGCAACTAAATACCATACAGTGAACTATACTCAACTTGGGTGGATACTCCTAAGGTAGAAGAATGAGCAACACCCAGAGGGCATATTCCCTCTATTGTAAGAGTCGCTTCATACAACCCTAATTACTCTTTCCATGCACATTCCACGCACATCAATCATAAGTCCATAACAGAGTACATACAACTGCTTACTAGAAACCTCCCTGGCGCCAATTGAGCGGGGAGGGGGTTAGGGACACAGGGGTAATGGAAAGACGCAATGAATATGACTGTCAATATCTTATGAGGGATTTATAATTATAAATCAGCATCGGCTCTTATTTTAGCAGCGCCCCGCCGCTCATCTTCTGTCAGGACCCACTCAATGCCTCCTGCTTCTAATTCTTGGTCATCGAGTCCAACGGCCATAACCAGTTGAGCGACCCGAATAAACTTCTCTCGCAAGAAATACCATTTGCCATGGGAGACATGGCTTATGACGCCCGCCACATCTCGTTCCAGCTGAATCGCCCCTAGTTCGCTGACGTTGCCAGTAAGACCCCACACTCGTTTTTCTAATAGGGTCGACAGCTGTTCTGAGGTGGTCGCCAGCAGTCTCGAATAATTCCGTTCTGTCAAGATCTTGCGGATCGGGAACATGACGGAATCCCAGCCGTATGAAAACCGCAGTCGGACGAGGTCGGCTTGTCGTTGTGACAGGCTGTCTTCGTCAGACGTGTCAGTCGATGCCACAAGATATGAGGTATCCTTGAAGGCATCGTGCAAGATCTGCCTGAGCCGGGGCTTGACCACCTGCATGAAAATGACCTGGACACCGTCCATAAGTAGTTCCTTGACCCTGCCTTCAAACGAGTGTGCCAAGGCGCGAAGACTTGCCACGACTTGCTCCTGCTCGGCTTCAAATGGAAACACGCTGACAACCTGTCCATCACCACACGACGACACGACAGTGCCAACAATACGCTGAATATAATCAGACGCCACATCAAGATTGTTCAACAACACCAAAAAACCGTTCACCTTATCTTCTGGCGGCATGATCAACTGCCCTGTAGCCGAAGTACCTGACTTGGGATAGGTTTCATCCCTCATCTTGCGCTGAATCATTCCGACCAAATCTGATTCCAGTACACGCCTTACATTGGCAAGAACATTCTGTGTAGCGTGTGCATGACCAGTTGATATGGCTCGTTCCAAAACTGAATTTAATACATACATCACATCGTCTATTGCCGATGAAATCAACGGATTAGCAGCTGAAGGTTCTGGCGGCAGGTTGCGGAGACTGGGGGACTCGTCGAGCTGGAATGCCTTCTCGACAGATCTGCGTAGATAAAATGTGGCCATCGACTCAAATGCCGGCGCAACTCTTCCATTCATCTTCAAAAAGAGCTTACTCTCTGGCATAATCGGAGGTAATCGCAACGACGTTGCTCTTGACGTCTTCGGATCAACTTCTTCTGTTGGGGTCTGTGCCCACCATTTGATCGCCAGAAACTTGCAGTACAAACTCCACCTCCCAATCATTAATGAAGATTCGTTCAGTAGCGTATCAATTTCCTGGACACTTATTCCTCCTATGTCCGGTTGTGTTGGTGTCGGAGCACGCATGCCCATGGTCATCCCCATTCCCGCCGGCATAAAACTCTGAACCAGAAATGAGAACGCGTATGATTTGATATCAGAGAGTCGCCGGTTTATGTTTCGTGTGTCAAAATACGTATCTACTATAATTCCACCTTGGGTATCCGCCTCCAACTGAATACGTTCAATCACCCGTTGCATTTTCCCACGGCCATAATACCGCTCGACAATCGGACTATGCTGGTCCACGATGGTTGCAATATTCTCAAACAGCCGTGAAATAGCCATACCAAAAAATAATGGGCCTTCAACTTTGCTGGCCATGAGTTGCCGACTCTGGCCGGCAATAATCGTACACACAAACTTGGCGTACACATCCAAACCTTCTTGTTCCTTGCCGATCAACGGCAGCAATTTGAAAAATCGCGTAATTTTTTCAACATCACGTACTTTTGCCGCAGCCTCAAATTCACGAAGAAACAGGTTCCCGAACGATTCTGACGCATTTTTCAATGCTACACTCGGACTCTCTGGATTCTCTTCCGTTGGCACCATGGCCTCCGCGAATTTGCCCTCGATCAGCTCCCGCGGTAGCTTAGACGCCCGGTTGAAGTGCTGTGCTGCACCTTCCCAATCCTTGACTTGAGTGGCATCGTGTATTCCGATAATGCACGACTTCAAGTCTTGAATCTGCCTCACGTACTCCAAACTCTGCTGCACTCGCGACTGTTCCATATCCAGCTGTCTGACTTTTTGAGAAATTCGTGACGCGACAAACGAAGCATTAGCCAGCATGTGCCTCAGCTGCCTAGCACTATGTTGGGGTGTGCTTAATGATGCTCCGAGGATATCTAACCGTTGAAGTGAAAACGACACTGGTTGCTGCTGCACCGTGTAGACATTCTTCAGTTGAGCGGTAACCGACGCTGACTCCCCATGCAAGTAGTCCATCGCTTGAAGAAGTTCGCTGTATGTGCTACATTGTGCTATGTCCACCACCTGATCATCCATTGTGCTCGATTGCAGACTGCCTGGTTATCTGTGTTGGTGTGCAATCATGATTAACACTAATAACTGAGGGCCTCGGAGAAGTGATCTCAGGAGTCGGGCCTTGTTAGGGTGGCCGTACCAGCCAGTGTCATTCAAGGGGGTTGTTCTCATTTACAGGAGCTAAGAACAAGCTCATTTGGATCCTGAGTGCATTTGAACAATTTATGTAAAAAGAGATGTAGGCAGTAGGTGGAGATATTGTTTTTAATAACGTTGATTTGAATGGCGTCGCAACCATTTATCACCAAAATAAGATTTCTTTTGTTGCGCTCTGCTGTAGCTATACATTAAAAGGATATTCTAGTTTGGACTACTTCGACACCTCGGTCCTACTGACTACTGACTAGATACTGTTTGACGGATGAGGAAATATTGTCCTGCTCTAAAACAGAATTGTACAACTAAGCTTTGCACTCGATAAGATGGTTGTGACGGTATATACACGATCTGGCTCCCCTTGCCAGTTTCGCTCGATTTGTCATTGAGAGATATTACAGTATTATTGGAATATGTACACAAGATTAGCCAACATCTCTGTAGGACTCATTAGATCTCTTCTTACTTTTAGACTTTCATGCTCTGGTAAACACACCCGCGTCATACTTTTTGTAACAGAATAGACGGTTATGAATACAACTAGGCTAAAGCAGAGACTATCTCATTCGACACAATCACGAGAATATGTCTATTTGTATTTTCATAGTTATCATTATACCTCAAGGATTAAGTAGGCAAATAATAAGTTTCATTTTGACTGTATAACCGGTCATAATTACTGAGCTCTCTAGGTTAACAGACAGGAACTACTGTGCTGCAATAACTAAATGGACAGGAATCAGCATAACATGGTGCTTACAAGAATCTATCGTTTATTGTCAAAATATTTCCATATCGGTAATGGATAAGGAGGACAAACCAATTGCACACATGTTTATCTACAATGCTCATTATAACTGCTCGGACATCGACTCGCATGCCACTCGCATCGAATTGTTCTTACCCTGCTTTCGGTATAGTTTGATGGTCTAATTATTTATAACGTCTTCAATGGGACAGTTTATCTTTTTCTGGTGGGTTACAGAACCCTATAAAAGAAGAGTATTTGCTTTCTTACTTGCTAAAGGATTCTAAATTGCTGTACTGGTTTCGGGGCTTATGTTGGCCTAAATTTTGATTTGGACATTGTGAGCCGTTGTAGTATAGTGGTCAGTACAGCTCGTTGTGGCCGAGCAGACCTCAGTTCGATTCTGGGCAACGGCAATTTCGGCTCACTTTTTTTTGTATAATTTTTTTTAATTCATAAAATAGTTTGCATTGAAAGCTGCTTACTCCCTTTCCTTTTAAACTGACCATATCAGCTGGAATCGGGATGGCTGGTATGGGAAGTAGTGGCAGGTCGTGGACACAGAGTTTTTTATCTCAAGTTACACGGTTCTCTAGACTAAACCAGAGAGTTTTTATGCAAACAAAGCTAATCAGCTATCCTTGGGTCATATACGCTATCGGAAAAATAGCTTTTCGATTACTGTCTAGTCTTACGCAACACTTAGACGCGTGCACGCTACATGTGTAGCTGGTCAAATACACAACGCCAGCACGTGCCTACATATATAGAAGCTCTATGCGTGGCAAACGAGAGTCAGGCCTGCAAAAAAAATTCTCGTCAAAAAGTCGTAAGCTATGCCGATTAATCTTCCTGCAAGCAGTTTTACGGGACCAATTATTGGAGAATAAACGCATTGATCGCCGGGTTGAAACAGCCGTACAAGGCAAACCTTTTCGAAACAAAGACATGCAGAAGAAAGTTTATCCGAGCAAGACCCACCAAAGGAGCGGAGAGACAAGGCGGAGAGACACGCGGAGTAGCCGGCTATAACCGAAGTGCACAAGGGCTTTGGGGTGAATTGCACGTTGAGTATGAGTAGGGTCTGGCGTGGCCATCCGTTCCGTTCTCAATTCGGTTGTAGAGATAGGGGTGCTGGAGATTTCAGTAGACCGAGCAGCCGAACGAAGCGAGAGACAGAGACAGACGATACAAATACAAGCAGATAAAAGAAGGAAACAGTGCTGGAAGAGCTACAATATAAGCACACTACACATTTCAGGCATTTGGGGTCGTGACTAAGTCTTGTAAGTTGCTTATTGCTCGACCGGGGAATGCCAGGATGAGATATCAGAGCTGGCCTTGGTGGGCCGATCATGGGACGTGTTGTCGGGTACTATGTTCCGCGATGCAGATATTCAGTTTATGGAGCGTTCAGGAGTTTTCGCTATTCAATATGCATCGTGATAAACGCTGAGCTGTGACATGGCATGATAGTACCACATAAACACGGTACGAGAAGGGCGCCTTACCGTCTTCAGTCCAGTCACCATACGCACATCTAGCATTTCAAAGTTCACTGCTTCCTCCGGTCCACTAACCACTTACTGCGCCGCTTAATTCGCTCCTGTTCAATCGTCACGGTATCCACATCATCACCATCATAATCCAGTATCCTCACCTTTGGCACTCGGAAGAGAGCTACTAACCCCTTGGGAAAGCCAGCACTGACATACTAACCCTTGTTTATAGCATTTGCGCGGCTATCAACGGCGCAGCTCCGCATCGCCATCGCAATCGCCACCCCTTTTTAGTCCGGAAAAACTTTCGGCGATCGCCCTTGTGCAGGCACCAGCCGTATTGCAATGGTGAGCGGAATCGTCCGTCCGAGCAGCGGCTACGCTCCGCTGCCCACCGAGGATGTCGGCTTCGAGAACGACGGCGAGCCCAGCGGCTCCTCTTCGATGCGCACGTTTGCCATCTCTCGAAGGTACGTAATCCTGGTCTTCAGCGCACCCTCGCATTGTCGAGACCAAGCCAGAGTTTGCGGCTATTGAATATCTGCATGGAAAGCGCAAGCGCAAGCTGCGCGATGCTTCACGTCGCGTCGCGGGAAGACCGTCTAACGCATAGACTCGCCAAACTCTGTTGAGGAGCATGCGGTCTTTTTTGTCGTGCTTGATCTTCGCCTTGTGCTGCCCGTCCCCCCGCTGCGGGCCGCCCGTAGATATAATACCCAGGCACTCCCGCGCTGCTTGCTCGCTTCCGTATTTGTCTCTTTGTGTATTGATAATGGCTAACGTTAATGAAAAAAGTCCTCTCAAGATGGACGCAACCGATCCTTTGTCGGCTGTGGACTCCACCAAGAAGAGTGTGTCCGAGAACGTGTCCGAGGCAGAGGCAGCGGTCCCTGCCTATGACGCCAAATCGATCGCCTCCGTCGAGGATATCTCGGATTACGACATGAGAACTCTGCGACGGGTGTCGGACAAGCTCCCCGCGTCTGCCTACCTCGTGGCCCTAGTCGAGTTATGCGAACGCTTCACCTACTACGGTCTGTCCGGCCCATTCATGAACTATATGCAAAATCCCGCCGGAAATCATCTACGTCCCGGTGCGATCGGTCTTGGACAAAGTAAGGCTTCCGGCTTGAACTACTTTTTCCAATTTTGGTGTTACATCACGCCTATCTTTGGCGCCATTGTTGCCGATCAGTATTGGGGTAAATACAAGACGATTTGTATTTTCTCAGGCGTGTACATGTGTGGTCTTCTTATTCTGTTTGTGACATCTCTGCCTTCCTCCATCGCCGCAGGTGCGTCTCTGGGTGGATTGGTCGCAGCAATGATTGTCATCGGCGTTGGCACCGGCGGCATAAAGTCCAATGTCGGTCCGTTGATTGCTGATCAGTACACCAACACGAAGAAGTTTGTCAAACAGCTCAAGTCTGGTGAGCGGGTCATTGTCGATCCTGCCGTGACGATCCAGTCCGTGTTCATGGTGTTCTACCTGTGCATCAACATCGGATCGTTATCCGCCATCGCCACAACCGAACTCGAAGCGAACGTCGGATTCTGGGCAGCCTACCTGCTCCCTTTTTGCTTCTTTTTCGTGGGTATTGCTGCCCTTATCTTTGGTGCTCCTTTCTACGTCAAGCGACGACCGTCAGGTTCCGTCGTGCCAAACGCGTTCCGTATCATCTGGCTGGCAATCACAAACAAGTTTAGTTTCCACTACGCCAAGCCTTCATACAGACAGGAATACGGCCTGTCAACTGTTGTTTGGTCAGACATCTTTGTTGACGAGGTTCGCCGTGCAGTCATTGCCTGCAGCGTGTTCGTGTTCTATCCTATTTACTGGCTTGTTTATGGCCAAATGATCAACAACTTCATTTCCCAAGCTGGTGAGATGGAGACCCACGGCATTCCTAATGATCTGATGCAGAACATTGATCCGATAGTGATCATCATTTTCATTCCTATTTGCGACCGCCTGTTGTACCCTTTCCTGCGAAAAGTCAATATTCCGTTCAAGCCCATAACTCGTATCTTCATGGGTTTCATATTTGCCGCTCTTGCCATGGCCTACGCGGCTATTGTCCAGCACCTAATCTACACCGCTGGACCATGCTATGAATACCCGCTTGCATGCGATGCTTCTGATGATGGTAACATTCCAAACAAGGTACACGTTGCAATCCAGACGCCGGCATACTTCTTCATTGGTCTTTCGGAAATTTTCGCGTCAATCACTGGTCTCGAGTATGCCTACACCAAGGCCCCCGTCACCATGAAGTCGTTTGTTATGTCGATGTTCCTTTTTACCAATGCGATTGGTGCCGCCCTGGGCATTGCCATCTCTCCTACTGCAAAGGACCCCAACATGGTGTGGATGTACACTGCGCTCGCCATTGTCACTTTGGTCTGTGGAATCGTGTTTTGGCTTATCTACTCCCGTCTTAACAAAGACGAAGATGCGCTCAACGAATTGGATGCTATTGCCATCGAAGAACAAATCATCGTCGATGCCGAAGCCACGAACAACGTGGTTTAGATTTGTAGTTTATAAATCAAAAGTGATAAAAATTAAGTTAGAGAGAATATCAATTTTTTTTTCAGTTTGGTCATTGGCTAGTTACACTGTAATACAGAGATGTAATATAATATCATTAAATTTCAGATTCCTGATCTGGCTTGGGCCTCTGTCGCAACCAAGCCATTCTTGGGCCCGACTTTGCCCGCTCTGATACCTTGAACCCAAACAATTGCATCCGATAAGCCTTCCATCTGTCGTCTGTGCTCGTCGATTCACTCTCGCCTGTTTGCTGATTGGCCTCTTGATCGTTATTGTTCTTGCTGCTGCTGCTGTTATTACTACTATACGCAGTAGTCACCTGGAGATCTCCATATGGTCCAGGCAATTCAGTATAAGTCTTCAAAAACATTCCAGCGAAAGAAGTACTAAAATAAGCTCCGTCGATCTGTGCCTTGTCTTTGCCAGGCGGAGAGTAGATGTCTGCGCATGAAGGACAAAACAACTTGACGGTATCTCTGCCAGGAATATCTGACGTACCGATGGGTAGCACCGGCTGTTCGTTACATAGGTACCGGGGGCACGTGCCAAAATGTTGACGGTCAAATTTTTCTGCCATGATTGCCAATCCAGCTCTGGTGAGTATAAATCGTGCATGCACTAGCCCGTACAACTGCTCGGCAGAGTTCTCAATTACTGGCATGTTAGGTAGTCTGGCCGAGTCATCTGGGTCTGGATCATAATCAAGAATCATATCGAGTGCTTCTTTGTAATAGGGCACTAGCGCCGATAGTCCTGTTAAATTGAAATCGTCTTCAATGTAATCCTCTGCAACCTCTGCGAAATAATTGTGGCCCCGCATTGAACAGAACGACGAGATCCACGTTTCTTCTTCAGATTGTGACGAGCCGGATTCTAGAACAATTAGCCCAAATTCTGCTTCCAAGATGGCTATACGTTTATCAGCGTGCAACCTCACCATCAAAAGACTCTTCGAATTCCTCTTCTGCGGTCATTTGGTCCGGATCATTACCGTCTTGTCCTGCCTGCCCATCGTCCCTTTCACCAGCCTCCTCTTCTTCCTCTTCCTCCTCCTCCTCTTCTTCTTCCTCCTCCTCCTCCTCCTCCTCCTCATCCGCTTGTCGCTTATTCACTGTCATCTTTGGATCTGTACCATTCTCATACTCGATACCTTCCATCTTAGCATTCACCGCCGTCGTCGTCGCTGTCGTCGCCGGAGGCCCTGAGCTTCCTTTGCCCATTTCAGTCACACAGAAGGCGACAAAACCTCACACAGCAATCGGTTTATCTCGTCGTCCTCTGATACTGTGCACAGATCTCGATTGATATCGGTGGCGATCCGTCAGTCTTGAACAGCTCCTTTCGTCTGCCTCATCTATGCGTGCATATACTGAACAGCAATTAGTATACGTCCACCACAGTGTTGTGTGAGCAGCCTATGATCCAGCACAGGGTTTTCCGCGACGCGACACCAATCCCTTGCATTTCACTATTGCTGGCCAGTCTGGCCCACTTTGCAATGACTACGGTCTTGAATGGCTTCTGATCGGACAGTAATATAGAGTGAAAGCAGATCTATATGCAGTACATTCGTGATACCCTAATATGACTCAAAGAAGAAGCTCTGAAATGTCAAGTTCGCGCAGCTATTGGTGAATATTTAAAGCCTACAACATGAAGAAGCTACAATCGATGATAGTGCCTATTAATTTATATTTTGTACAAAACGTTTCATGAACAGCAAACAAAAGAAAAGAAAAGGGAGTAACCCGTATAGGGTCCCGCCAGAAAAATCCACATTCCTAGCTATTTTCACTTTTGTTTGCTGGTAAAACCTTTGAGTCCTCCGTTCTTTCGATATTTTATTGTTTCCCAATTCATTACATTCTAATAACGACAAATAGATTAGAACTTCATGAGGTGGGGCTTGTCACCCTTCTTCAGGCTAAAGCTGCTGGCAAGGTAAGCCTTCAGAGCGGGGACCTTCTTGATCTCAGCCAACAGAGCCTTGTCGACAGTCTTCTGGTCAGCAATGCGGGTCTCGGAAACAGTCTTCTTGGCCTTGGCCTCCTCATCGCCAAAGAACTCAGCCTCACCGGCTTTCTTGGTTGACTTCTTCTCCTTGGCGAAGTAAGCAGGAGTGAATGAGGACACATCGGCGGTGACGGGCACGATGGTCGTGGTGGCGATAACGTAACGAGCATTAACTCTCCTCAAAGGAACACCGTTGATTTTGAATGGGCCGGAGACGAGCAAAGTGCCATCTTCGAAAGATTTCAGCAGAACAACACGCTTGCCTCGGAATCTGCCGGCAAGGATGATCAACACAGCGCCGGGCACAAGCGAGGAGCGGAGCGAAGTGGGACGAACAGTCTTGCGGACCTGTAGCTAGTCAGTATTTCTATCCATCTGCTTTGTAATTTGTATCCACTGACCTTCTTGGGTGCTGGAATATCAGTGGTCGGGTACCACTTGGAGGCCTTGTCAGTGGGGACAACGCGCTTTCCACCGTTCTTGGCCTATACTTATTAGCTTTCTGTCAACACAGATTGTAAAAATTGTGGTTCCGCGAAATATATCAAGACTGTTTAGTGCTTCTGGAGATCGCTGTTCAATCAATGTACTCTACATGCGAAAGAGTACTATGGTTTCTTATCGTTCACTCGATGTCACATTCAAATATTGACCATCATCTGAGTCGTGGCGTGAGAACTGATAGCTTGAACACATCACGTCCACCCCCAATCGCCGTTTTTATCGTCTCATCGTCCGGCGTCATTTATGAACACTTGACAAGTGGTGAATCGATCAGCCACGCTCCGGTAGCAGCTGCATGCCATTTGATATATTCGCCAAAACCACATTTCTTCTTAAGTAAAAAGTCAATAGCAAGGACTACTCACACCGCCAATTTCCTTCGTAACTGTGCTCATCTTCGTCGTTTCTGTAGTTTGTTTGTCGGTTGATGTGTAGAAGAAAGAGCAACGCTTTCCAGATCCGACTCTCCAATTCGACTATACTGCTTGTGAGTCCTCAGGTTCGCGAGCCATGTCAGTGTTTGGCTGGCGAGAGATCCGTGTCTGGATTAAGCCCTAAAGCCGTGACTGTTATTGATTTGTCCCTGCCATCTATCTAGGGCTAAATTGCTTACAAGCCACATGCTAAAAATCGGGCGCATTTATAAGGCTAGGGTCAGTAGTGGCGGTGCGTTATTTTGTCCCCTTAGTAAAGAGTTGGAACTTGAACATCAAACTTCAACATGTTTGTCCGATGAATTTATTTGTCTCCTGTTGCCTTTACTTTACTCTGTTCGATTAGATATCTTCCCAGAACCTCGAGCGGGTTTGAAGGTCTATAAAGTTAGTTATGTCGGGTAACTTCATGCCAGTGGAAGCGAGAAACTCACTGATCTCGGGCAATCATCTTGACTCCCTCGAGTAGTACTCCGGTTATATTCTCGTTTAAATATCGTCGCGTAGGTGCACCTCCTCGTTTTATGCTATCCTTGTTCTCTGGTTCTTGAGTCGACCCTTGTTTCGATTCTTGTTTGACCGGCTCGTCAACTGGCGGTTGTGCCTCCACCTGTGTGTCGTCAGTCGCTTGAACACCCGTGCTAGCAGCCGTTGTCCGTGGATCTGCCACTGCTGCAGTTTCTGCTTCTGCCATTGGTGTGTCCTCGCTACTCTTTGGAGGTTCCGGCCCTAGAATGATAAATCAGTCAGTCTCTGATCGCGGATTGTCGAGCGGCATATGTGATCTACGCATCGTAGTATTACCGCATCGCTCACATAGTTCAGCACATACCCTTCTGCGGAGACCGAGGGCCCAGTATATCGTTCAATTGCATTGCGTGAAGCACAGGCTCTAGCTTCAGCTATTCTCACCTTTCTCCGCCAACCCACAATCACGTATCTGTATTCCTCAGCAGATCTCATAGCCGTTCGGTCGCGCGTGGAAGGCGTGTCTTGTCTACAAACCCCCTTGATTCTGACGGCTCGCCGACCAAGGCCGGGGCGCGCGCGGTTAGGAACGTATTCCACACTCAAATCCTGCTGCCACACCCCTTCCGATGAGCTGCAATATTTCTCTGTAGAGAGATATTCTATAGGATAGAGATCTCTTATATCTTTTGATTGGTACAGTTTTTGCGTATTGTGCGATCGATCTACATAACGTGCCTGATAGGATTATATACTGTACCGTGTTGCCCGCCCATCAGCGCGCACCACCCACACAGACTAACACGCACGTAATCATTCGAATCTCGACGACCGGACTATCATCACACTACAACCACCACAGAGTCGCCAATAATGTCCCGACGACAAACACAATTTTCGACAAGTTTGCATTCAGCTCCGTCTCGGAACGGGCAAGCATCGGTCACAGGGCTAGTTGCTCGACTACGCAACGGAACTACCTCGCTGCTGGTTCCTCAAGGTGCCGTGACTACCACCGGCGGCACGCTTCCACGAGCCGCTAAACGAACATATGCCGAGGCAGACGACGATGACTTTGACAGTGACAAGGGTGGCGGTGATGAAACCGGACCAAAATCACTACCGGCTGTTATGACGAATCACAACTACTAGTACGTTTGCTCTTACTGTCCATCGGCTGTTGTTGATGTGATTCTTACTAACCTGGGCAGTAACGAGGATCAGCTGGAATATGCAGCACAAATGCCAGAAATCTTGATTCCTATTCGAATCAACATTGAAATGGGCTCGACTCGTCTATCCGATTTCTTTCTATGGAATTTATCCGAACAGCTTATTTCTCCGGAACACTTTTCACAGATCATGTGCAACGATCTGGACATTTCGCCAATCATATACGGCCCCCAAATTGCCAACTCAATTCGCACTCAGATCGAAGAATACGCTCCGGTTGCGACTATTGATTTGCCTGCTGGTATTCAGAACGTGATCGTTCAGCTCAGTTTGCATTTGGCTAAGCATCTGTACGAAGACAAATTTGAATGGGACTTGGCCGGTACAGAGTTGACACCTGAAAGATTTGCGAAAACAATTGTTGAAGACATGGGACTGACGGGAGAATTCTACCCGGCAATTGCCCACGCTATATACGAAGTTTTGATCAGGCTTAAGAAGGAAGCTTGTGAGGGTCATTTGCCGGCCGAAACCGAGAACGATGCTGCATACGGTGCCGATGCTGGCTGGCGAGTAGATCAGGAAAGCTTGGGTAACGACTGGTCGCCGACAGTGGAGGAGCTCACACAGGAAGAGATTGAAAAGCGGGAAGTCGAACGAGAACGAAACATTCGTCGGTTACGAAGAGAAACTGCTAAGTTTGGCGATGGTGGTGGCGGCACCGAACTTAGCAGACTTCTTAACGCCAAACGGAGGAGAAAGTACTACTAAGCTAATCGAGGGGGAGGAAACGGATGGGTTGTAAGATAAGATCAGATTTCTATTATAGTCTTCATTATATCGAGGAAATAGACACTGCACTAAACTATCTTTATCGTGACAATACATAGGAAGACATGCTTATATACATTTCAGTAGCAGGTGTGCAATAGCGGAGCAGTTTGGTCTCCACCATATCCATCATCAAGGGCATAATATTCAAAGAGACTCAAAAAGGGTTTGCAAGCGATGAAAAGAAAACAGCACTAAACATAACAAAATTGCAACCGAATAACGATAACTAACAAAATACTCGTGACGGCAGACCAGACAAACGTTCAGAGATGCCTGGCCCATATAGATGACTCATAAATGATACGGAAATATGCATGGTAGTAAACGGCAGAAACAGAAACCGGATTTAACTGTGAACGAACCCCATTTTGCGCCAAACTGATTGGACGTCGGTATAAGTGAATGCAAACCATAGACGGATGAAGCTGTGTATCGCATTGCTTGTCCTATGCTAGCGAGCTTAAAGCCCATGCTCTGAGGTCGACATCCGTCTTTTTAGCTTTGATAACAAACGGTTCCGCCTAAATATTAGTATAAAACCAAGAGTGTATACCAGGGGGTGGTGTTGGTACTTACTAGCAAATCTGGCGGAGTCGGTCTCGCGTCGACATCTTTAATCAAACAGCGATCGATGCAATGTCGCAGTTCAGGGCTGAACTTGTCATCGGCTGGAAGCGTCGGCGCCGGTTCGTTGACTATCTGCTGTAGCAAGTCAAGGATACTCATTGATGGTGAAGATCCAGATCTGTCAAAAGGGAAGTGGCCGATGGCAAGTTGAAGAAGCATCAGCCCTAAAGACCAAATGTCGCCCTTAACAGTGTAGGCAGCACCCTGGATGCGTTCTGGTGACATGTACGTAGAGGTGCCAACAAAGGTATCAGCAACAGAGTTTATAAGTACACCCGATACACCGAAATCAGATAGCTTGATCTGCCCGTGCGAGTTGACTAACACATTTGATGGCTTGACGTCACGATGGATAATTTTCTTGAGCATATACAGGTACGTGAGACCTTCGACCACGGAATCTGTAACTTTGCCCAAGATTGGCTCGGTGAAGGGACCTGTGCGCTCGAGAATTCGTTCGAGTGACTGACAGTCCATATACTCCATGCACATTACCACATCGCCTTCGTTGACAAACGCGCCATAATAAGACACTATATAAGGCGAGTGGCACTCTTGCATAATTTGTAGCTCAAGCACAATTTGCTTGCGCACTGAAGGCTTACCGTCTATGTGTATCATTTTCTTGGCCATTAATGTCTTGGTGGGTAGATGAACTACTTTGACCACAGTCCCGCCATTGCCTGCTCCCAGCTCTGACACAGTTCGCAAGTCCTCCTGTCGTAGATCAAGCTCGAACTCGACGCCAATTTCAAGAGTCGATAGCGATTCAACAAGATTATCATGGTAATACCGTTCTGCAGACCCACCAGGCACTTGTGCGTCTCCAAGCGAAGCCAGTGGTAAATCTGACGAATCGGCATGGCGCTGTCTGTTCAGCGAGCCTGCTCGACTCCTCGTAGTCGGTCGAGGAATAAGTGTATCGATCGGGGGAATAGCACTCAAAACAGGCTGGGTAGAGACCCTTGGTGTAGGCAGAGACAGCTGCTTGAAGTTTCGTCGCTTCAGTGTTTTAGTGGGCAAGATCGACCCAGCTGTCTGTGCTGTCTGTGCTGTCTGTGCTGTCTGTGCTGTCTGTGATGTCTGCGCCGTCTGTGTTGTCGTGCATGCCGGTGTAGGTGTCGTCGAGCTCGATCTCGCGGCAAGGCTGGCTTCCAGAATAGCAGGAGTCAGTGTGGTAGATATAGACACCGGATCGCCCGACTCGGTTCTGAGGGCGTGGGTGATCGACTGGCGTGACGTAGGCATCGTGGCATGCGGTTGTGCCAACGGATACAAGCTCTGGATCGCACCAGTAGTCCCGGGAGCAGCCTGAACAATTGACGACACCCGCCTCGGTCGTGTGAACGCCGAAGGCTGTCTTCCACTGCTGCCTGCCGACGTGTGCTCGACTCCGTTGCTGATAGAGGAGGCCGCGCTCTCGTTTCGTGACGACGGGCCGGGCGGAGGGAGAGGCATTGCTGTAAATTCAGCAGCACGCAACCAGAGTACGGCTGCTAGAGTAGCTGCTTGCTTCGGATGCTCTGGACAGAAAAAACGGATGCAAATTAGCAGGAGCCCACGCAAACGGCCGTTTTCCCACTCGAATCGTGCCTTCGTGAGGTGATCTGCTATTTCTGGCTAATGCCGTTTAGTCGCCTCCCTTGCTCTTTCTGGCCGGATACGCGCCCCGGGAAGCGTTAGGGCTAACCACACAAATCAGGGTCGGTTTTTTTGGAGTCGCTCGCTCGCGGCGGGAATCGATCGAGCAAACAACACTCGCTTCCAAACTATACCTGCTTCCTGTGTAGTTGGCCAGCACACACGTCAATCGGCAAGTGTCTACAGTACCTCGAAATTGCACGGGATCATGTCGGGTTTTGTTGATCACTCGGCACAGCTCGATCGCGACGGTGAGAACGAGAACGGATTGGGATCGGATGAGGACGAGGATGAGGACGTCAAGCCCAAGCTGGACAACAGCGGCGATGAGGTCGATTCCTCGGAAGAAGATGATGACGATGACGACGAAGAAGAAATAGCAAAAGTGCGTGCGAATATTGATTATACCGGATGACTGCGACAGGGGATTAACGTTACCAACAGGTTCGCGACGGCTTCATTGTGGACGACGAGGACGACAACGAAGACCTGTCCGATGGTGAGCGTGAGCGAAGACGACGTCGCAGACGCAAGCGCAGAAGGCGTGAGCTCAAGCAGGGAGACGATGGTGAGTCCCCGCGGAGGCGGCACTCAGACGAGGAGCTGGACGAGGATGATCTCGACCTCGTGATGGAAAACTCAGGCATGCGCCGTAACGAAGAGGTATAGTTCTGCGGCGGCGATTCTTTTATGTGTTCCTATGCTAATTTGCTGTAGCCTTCTGCCAAACGCCAGAGAACTGCCGATGAGGCTCTTACTGACATGTTCGCCGACGAGGACAGGGATGATGAAGAGGCACCCGAATCCCGGCGACGTGGCGGTAACCTAATGGACGAATTAGATGGTTTCATTGAAGAAGACGAGTTCAGTGATGACCAGGAGCCAGAAGGAGTCGATGGTCAGAAACGACAGAAGGCCACCAGCAAGGGCCTGCGGGCGGTTATCCCCGGAATTGACGAGGAACAGATTGGTGAGATCTTCGAGATTTTTGGTGATGGTGAAGAGTATGCGTGGGCGCTCGCTGCCGAGGAGGAGGAGGATGAAGCCGATTACGATGAGGATCGGCCGGTGACTGAGCTCAAGGACGTGTTCGAGCCCAGCGAGCTCCAAGAGCGCATGCTCACAGACGACGACAATGCCATCAGGGCTAAAGATGAACCCGAGCGTTTCCAGCTGAAGCGGAAAGCTTTTAGCACTTATGAGCTGACCGAGTCGGAGTACGAAATGGAGGAAGCCTGGGTGGTTGAGGAACTGCGTTCAAAGAAAGCAGATTGGCTACGTGATCATTCCAGATTTGAGGCGCACTTTGTTCGAGCAGTAAAACGGGTTCTTGAATTCATTGTCAAGGAGCAACTCGAGGTGCCTTTCATTTGGCAACATCGCCGTGATTCCCTTCTGTTGGAAGTCGAACGTGCTCCCGGGGCAGCCGACGAATACGCTGCTGAACGTCTTCTGGTCCAAGATGATCTATGGCTCATAGTCAATTTAGACATCAAGTTTCACACCATAGTTGAGAAGAAGCGGTCGGTCGAAAAGCTTTTCAAAGCGCTGGACATCGAGGATTCCATGTACACTGAATTCTTTAATGACTCAAAGACATTGCATGACTTCCAGGATTTGTGGGACTATCTGCAATTCAAATACTCGGCACGAATCAAAGATCTTGGTGCACTAAGCACGAATGGGGAGAATGGCTTGACCAAACGACCAAACTCCCGGTTCGCCTTCTTCGACCGTATCCGGAATGGTTCTGTGTACAGTGTTGTACGAGCGTTTGGTATCACCGCCGAGCAATTTGGTTTAAATTTCAAGTCTGGTCGCTGTCTGCACTTTGCTGAAGACCCGTCCGAACCACCTTCCGAATTTGCTGAGACGTTCCTTGATAATGACCAAAGTGAAGTCACGCTTTTCTCGTCTCCAGATGCCGTGTTGGATGCCGCAAAATCCATGTTTTCTGAAGAGATCTTCCACGACGTTCGAGTGCGACGGTTCTTGCGGCAAGAGCTTATTGTTCAACTGCTCCGTATCAACGTTCATGCTACTGAGAAGGGGAAGAGAAGCATTGACGAGACCCATCCGTTCTATTACTTCAAATATCTTCGCAACTATGAGGTTAAGGATATCGAGGCCGATCCAGAGCTGTTTCTAGAGATGCTGCAAGCGGAATCGCAGAATTTGATTGAGACTGAATTTCGGTTGATTGAATTCGGTAAGGTGTTTGATAAAGTGAGCGAGAACATTCTGTCAGACGCGTCTTCAGACATCGCCGAAGAATGGAACGAACTCCGCAAGTCGGCTCTGCAGCTTGCCATGAGTCGGCTTGTGGCCCGCATGTGCCAGGAAATCAAAGATGAACTCACTACATATTCTCAACAGGCTATTGCACTTGGTTGCCGTCATTCTTTACTCGAAAAGCTAGACCAAGCCCCATATGTTCCTCGCGGCTTCGAGTTTGGTACAACTCCGCGTGTGTTGGCCATTGCCAGTGGTATGGACATGAGGGATGCGGTTGTCAGCATATTTATGGACGACCAGGGCAGAGTGGTTGAAACTCTGAAACTTGGAGATGTTCGTGATGACGACTTGTTCAAGAAGAATTTTGTGGAATGCGTACGACGACGAAAACCTGATGTGATTGCGATGGCCGGTTTCACTGTATCCGCCAAGAAAGTGTTTGCAAAGCTTAGCGAAATTATTACCAATGAGAGTTTGACGACTGGCAACGAAGACGAGGGCGAATCCATGGTAGAATTGATTTGGGTCAAAGACGAAGTTGCCAGGTTGTATCAGAATTCGACGCGTGCAAAAGAAGAGTTTGCTGAACTGGCGCCTCTGTCACGGTACTGTATTGCTCTGGCGAGATACTGTCAATCGCCACTTCTCGAGTATGCTGCCATGGGCAAAGATATAACCTCGATCGAATTTCACAGACTTCAGAGTTTAATTCCTGTCGATGTTTTGACGGACAGCCTCTCGTCCGCGTTTGTTGATATGGTGAATCTGGTTGGTGTCGAAATCAATGAGGCCATCAAGGTGCCCTACATTGCAAACTTGTTGCAATACGTGTCCGGTTTGGGACCTCGCAAGGCGACCGGTATGCTGAAAGCAATCCAAACCAGTGCAAACGGTTACCTGAATGAGCGGAGTGAGTTGGTGACCCGCCAGATTGCTGGGCGGAACATATTTATGAACTGCTCGTCGTTCCTTCGCATACCTTGGAACGACCAGGTCACCAGCTATGGTAATACTGAATCGACGGAAATTCTCGACTCGACCCGGATTCATCCAGAAGACTACGAGCTGGCCCGGAAGATGGCGGCAGATGCGTTAGAGCTTGATGAGGAAGATCTGGTCGATCTTGAAAACCAGGGCGGTGTAATTGCTCAGTTGATGGAAGATGACCCTGAGAAACTGAACGAGCTTATCTTGGAAGAGTACGCTGTTGAGTTGCTAAGGAGCTTTAATCAGCGGAAGCGGGCCACGCTTGAGATGATCAGAGAGGAGCTGCAAAAACATTACGAAGAGCTGCGCAAGCCGCTTCACGTTCTTTCTGATGAGGAAATCTTTTCAATGCTCACTGGAGAGTCGCCTCAGACGTTAGCTGTTGGTTCAGTGGTTCCGGTTAATATCCGCAAAGTGGGTGACAGATACTTGGTTGCCAGACTGGCGTGCGGAATTGATGGCAATATTGCTGCGGTTGACATGACCGACCGATCTGATGTGGCCCATCCGTCTTCGTTGTTTTATTTTGGCCAGACACTGCGAGCGTTAGTGGTAAACATAAGTTACCAAGCGTTCCAGGTGGATTTGTGCACAATTGAATCGCGAATCCAAGCCGCGCTGCACCAGCCCATACAGCGTTCGAACAAGCGTATTGATCCAAGCAAATGGGATGAGTACGAAGAAGAGAACGATCGATCGGACGTGCGCCACAAGCAGCAGGAGGAGGAGCGTAAGACACGAGTGATCAAGCACCAGTTCTTCCGGCCATTCAATGCCAGGCAGGCTGAAGAGTACCTTGCTCCCATGCAGCGCGGTGATTTGGTGATTCGTCCGTCGTCCAAAGGTTTTGATCATCTGACGATTACGTGGAAAGTTGCTGAAAACGTGTTCCAGCATCTTGCCGTGCTCGAGCTCGAAAAGGAGAACGACTACTCGCTGGGAAAAGTGCTTCGAATCGGCGACATGAAGTATTCTGATCTCGACGAACTGATTTTTGCCCACATCCAGGCCATGGCCAAGAAGGTGGATGAGATGATGGCGTCCGACAAGTTCCAACGCGGCTCCAAAACCGATGTCGAAAACTGGCTGACCACGTACACAGAGGCCAACCCCCGCCGATCCAACTACGCATTCTGCCTCGACACAAAGCATCCTGGCTATTTCACTTTGTGCTTCAAAGCGGGCCTTAACGCACCCGTGGTAGCCTGGCCTGTCAAAGTCATTCCGGATGGGTATCAGCTTCGCAACGGTGTCTATCCGACCGTGTTGGATCTTTGCAACGGCTTCAAGACCATTCATCAGCAAGAACAGCGGGCAAAGATGCAGCAACGTCGATGAAGTTTTTGGTATGATGCAGATAAAGAAAGATGTATATTATTTAATTTAAAGCAAAATAAAGTATGTAATATTAATCTTTAAAGATTAGCCAAGATAGTAGTCTGTCAGTCAAGCTAGACTTGTCATATATAAAATTACATGATTATACAGGTTTCACGCAAACGAAACAGTCATCAAATAATGAATGAAAATAAACAGCAGGCCAGAATGCATCAGGAATGTCGTGACGCATAACTATAAAAAAAAGAAACTCCAAGTCGTCAAAAAGAGTGCGAAGATAAAACAAAGAGACCAGCAAAACACAAAAAATCACCTCTGAATGCATGCGTAATGTTCATTCAATCAAAAAAAAATCAAAAAATAGGAGAAAAAAAAACAGAAAGTAGAGCTATTGAAGAGTATCATAACAGTTCACGCAAATAATTCGTCCATCGAGTCCAGTGACGAACCCATCATCACCAATCGGTGTGGTGCATTCCTAAACTATCAGATCAGCTATCCACAAACCCCAACAAGCAGCTTTCATAGACTTACATCACAGCTAAAGCAGCTGGAACACCAATCTCTGCCAATCACCCTGATGATTGCCGTGCCTTCGGCAATCGTATTATGGCATTTCCAGCATCTTGTTGCGTAAGTGTCCATAAAACACGTATGGCACCATGCTAAATTATCTTTGGCATGATATTGTGCTGTTTCAGAGAACGGCAGATTACAGCCCGCGCATAGGAAATGGTTTTGGTGAAAAGTGGTTCCCATCGCCGAAACGGCATTATCCTCGATTGGCAGACTGCAGTAGCCGCATCGTGGAGAAAATAGCTCGTTGAAATCTTTATGACAGTAGACCTTGTCATCCTTTGGATAAAATTCTGCATGTTCAAGTAGCAGATGGCAGTTGTCGCATTTGAAGCACTGCGGGTGGTACCTGTTGCCTAGTGCTTTGACAATCATTGTACTGGTCGAAAGGGACGATTTGCATCTGTAACAGACCGTCTTTTTTACCCTTGGATCGAAAATAGAATTTTCTCTATTGAGAGGTTCCCCTTGATATAGCGGATGGTCTTTAGGAAAGTGGATCAGGGGCACCGGAGCACCTAGTTGCGGTGGTTCAGCTGTAGGATCAAAGTGTATCCCCCCGCTTTGCATTCTGGTAAGACTCATATCAGGCGACGTTTGTGAGTCAGTAGAAAAAGTTGCAAAGTCCATAGTTCCAAAGCTGCTAGGGTCGGTAGAGTTCTCCGGTTGTGAGCGCTCCCACTCACGGTTGAAATCAACCTGATAATGGAGTCGATCCTGGAGTTGCTGGCGACCATGCTGTTGTTGCTGTTGTTCATCAAATGAAAAATATAACATCTTGTTGTTATCGTTATCGTCGTACTCCTTGCCGAAATATCTCTGCTCATTGGCTGAAGAATTGGCAGTCACCTGGTTGGCACCGGCGTCGGCATGGCCGGCATTAGCGTTCGATGCGTTCTTGGATCGACTATCCCGAAACATCGACTTTGACGACTTTTTGCGGTGTAAAGATGGAATAGACGACGACAGAGACATCTTCCGGGCAATGCCCATCTGGTGTGCCTCTGACGAGTAATTTTCCATCTGTGACAAAAAATGCCCTGCAATTGTGTTTTGTCAGCCCGAAGATCAATTTTGCGGGAGCAGCTACCATTCTGTACTTACGCAGCTCGTCTTTCGACATGAACTTCTTGCGCTTTTCGGTCGTCATTTTATCAAAGACTTGTCCATTTCAAAATTTCACGGCAAAGGTAGATGTGCATTAAAGCGCGATCTGCTCGCAAATACGGTGGAGAGGAGCTAACCAAGATTTGATATGTTAATTGATTCGACTGTCAATCTACTTCTGCGACGCACGGCGCAGAGCGGCGGCGTTCAGGGACCGGTGCCGACTGTTTTGTCAACAGATCGCTGTTGCCACAGCAACGGTGCGAGTTGTTCCATTGATTCCCAATTTCCCGGTCAAAGTCTTAACTTACATTTTTAGGCATTCGAGGAGTCCAGGTGGGCTATACTTACGTGCTCAACATGAACTCATAAAAGAGATAACTTAAAAACGTGCTAATATATTATATACAATTTTTTCACCGGTTCGCGTGAGCCATTCAAATCTGCCGTTTATTGTAGGCACGATATATCTTCCAAGGCATGGTCCACTGGCGAGTGGCCAGCTTGGAACTGAATACATCAAAACTATGCTTCTCCAGCTGATTCAACCATGCCTGAACAGGTACAGCCGCAAGTAGAGGTGCAAAAGCAGCATCATCCAGTCTGCTTCCGCCTGTGACTTCCTTAAGCATAGTTCTTGCCGTGATAAGCTGGTCGTTGGCGTGGGTCGCGACTTCGAACACGGCATCCGACAAGCGCTGCTTTACCACATTGTCCGTAAGATCCATCCGTCGCAAAACGTCTTCGTCCCGCACATTGTGACTGGCCGCTACATCAATCGGTAACGTGACTCGTCCCCGTTGGCTGGCGGCCATTGGAAGATCAACCAGTACCTCTACCACGCCAGCCGCCCGACCAATGTGTGAGCACACGTGCTCAAGCACCATGATTCGTGATCTCTCTCCTGGCATTGCCTCCCCTAGTAGGTAAAGTCCGGTCGAGTATATTCCCTCTCCGAATTCGGCTAGAGTTGGAATATCGGCAAACGGTGGATCTCCCAGCCTGGTACCCCGCGTCTGAATCATCTTGAGCAAGAAGCCTTTGGACATTGGCGATGCTGACGTCGCCATAGCGTGAGCGAGCAGAACCGCTACAGGTTCAGAAGGTGGTGCATGGCCAGCATGTATACTTGATATGGTATCCTTCCAAAACTGCAGACGCATTCGGGAAAGTGGTTCAGCCGAGGCCGACGACGCTCGAGAGCCTGACGAGGGCAGTACAGTTCGCTGCAACGTTGTCGCAAACGCAGACAGTGCTAGGTGTGCATCTCTGGCAGAAAGTGGTATAAAAGGAGTAAGCAGTCTGGCAGACAAAGGCGTATCATTATCGATAAGCTGATTACAATAACTCCGTGCCGCATCTAGAGACATTCGGCCTTGCTGTTCTGCTGAGCGTTGCTCTTGCTCCCTCTGCAGCTGTTGTTGCCGATAGTCATACCCATCGTCGGCATATTCTGTATCCGGTGGTCTGGTAACGCCTTCCGTGTGGCGATGTGTATGCGTTGTTTGGCTATTGTGGCCATGAGAATGGATGCCACTGCTTGGTTCAGCGGCGTGGCTATGAGAATGAGCGAGTCGGCGGGAACCTGATTGGAAATTGACACACTTTTGAAGAGAACTATTCAGGCAGCTCCGTACCATGTTGCAATCCCTTAGGCCAATAGTCGTCTTCAACATTTGGCAGACCTACCGTTCCGTTAATTGCTGTCCGTGAAGGTCGGGATCCGGATTACTGAGCTTTATTGTTGCTACTAGCTTTTTTTTTTTTCTCCCAACGACTACTCCTTTGCGAGACGGGAGTAGTGCAGGGATTAACTACTCTTCAGTAGAGAGAGCAGCGGCAGATACTTCTCATACTCTACCAAGGCGCATGACTTGGATATCATGCTCTCTAGGCTACATGTCCAATTGGAATCTATTCAATTGCCTGTACGATCACGCCTAGCCGTGTTGAGGTGCACCTCAGCGATACACCAAACGCCCTGCCCGGGAAGTATTTGACAAAACACTGAATGGAACCAGAGTTAGATTGAGCTCATCGTTTCACTGACTGTATATGCATATTCGTACAGAAAAGCCAGGATATCAGTTTAATTAGAAGAATCTATAAAGCCGAATGTCCGTTTGAACCAGTATCGAGCAGCAATTTCTCCCAACATGCCCCTGTTGATAGCGCTCACGTTTAGCACGAAGCACCGGCACCAACGCGGCCTTAAGCATGAGAAAAGCTGAGATTTGGTGCGGCCGCACGTGGAGCCAATCGCAGCCTGGTGATTTCGAAGTGAGAGACTGGAAGCGTGTGGAGGCCATGCCTGAGCTTGGATAATACTACCAAACGAGCTATTTATGGTCGAAACTGTCCCCCGCTATTCTTGCTACGTAAATAAATTCTTCAATGGGCCTATAACTCCTTCGAAGAGTGACTTAAAAGCACGCAATGCAGACAGACTATCAGAGATATTCACGTGATTTAGTCCGGGTAGCGTTTATCCGCGTCTTTCTCGCGCACCGGGACGAGCTGAAGAGCGTTCGTCGGGAAGTAAAAAAATATCCACAGACCCATTAACCAGCCAACTGCAAGTCGACTGCCACACCCTCAATCGCTGAGAAAAGTACTCTCATACATCCGCATCGGGCGATTGTGATATACAGCCATGTCTCAAACCCAATCACGGTGCTTTTCGGTAGCCCGACGGGCGTGTCAGCAGCCTGCGTTCCAGGAAATCTCGCGAACGGCGGCGGACAGAGCCAGCGGAACTGCACAAGGCAGGGCAATGAGCAGCCCGAGCTCGAGCAAGCGTCCGTTATTTGGCCAGCCGACGTCAGTGAAAGGTTTTGACTGGTCTGCACTCCTTGGGTCTGCCAATAGCGGCAGCCGGAGTACCAATAGCGAAACAGGCGCAGACTCAAAGACGAGAAAACTGCCGCCGATGCGACGGACAATGGAACTGTTTGCTACAGAAACAGATCCGAAAAAATCCATGGCATGGCAGCAGTCTTCTGGTTCCGCAACCGGTTTAACTAGAAACGCAAAGGCCGCGTCGGACGCTAACTACTTGCGCGGACTCGAAAAAGAGCGGTTAGCGGACGATCGAGACGATGCTGCTCGAAATGGCTCGGTCGATGTCGACATCAACAAATTTTTGCATTTGCCAGCTCGAACTGCGTCTACGTCCAAGTTTGTGGGCGAATTGGATATGATAAAGGAGCTCACGGCCGGCTCGGTACCCCGGGCGTTGATGCCAGACTCGTTCAAGCAACCGGGCCTGGACAGCACAAGATGGGGTAGGAACGTTAATTCGTTTGAGAGCTTACAGGAACAAATGGAGCGCCGCAAGCAGCAGAAACTGAGGAACGGTCGGCCGGGTATGTCCAGCCTTCCTCCAAGGCAGTCATATCAATCCCAGTATATTGCTGTCAGAAAGCAGCATGAGGCAATGGCGGCGATGAGCGACAAAATAACAAGTACTGCTGCGTCCCAAGCTGGCTCCGTGCCCAGCTTTGGTATGGCTGACGTCAAGATTCCGCTAAAGGTCAAGTCCCGGTTCGATATGACTCCCGAGGCGCCAACTAAGCCAATTGGAGAGAAGGAAGACCACGAGATCGTGGCATATGACGGATACATTGAGGCGCCGACACAACGAGCCGTGCGTCTTGTGGACGACCACGGGAAATTCAAGTCGCCAAGCTTCGAAGAAGCGTTGAGGCAGATCCCAGACGGTTTCAAGATGATCATGCTCAAACCGGAGAGCCCGAACAAGCTGATGATGGTCAAATATATTTCCAACGACGCATACCGGCTGTCAATCAAATTCGAGCGCGAGAAGTCGAATGGTTCAGGATCAAAACGATTTTTTAAGTCTGTGGCCAAGGATGCCAAGAGTGCAAAAAAGCCTGAAGAAAAGGTGAAGCAGCTCCAGTTCAACTGGACTATTCAAGACTCTGATTTGGAAGTTCAGAAGACGAAAGCAATGATTGAAGCACTCGAACGCCACAGGACGGTCTCGATTGTAATCAAGAGTCAACGCTCGAGACCGGTAGACTCGGACCGTCGCTACGAAATTGTGGAGCTGATTAAACAGCTCACGCAGGAAGATGTGGCCAGGGTTGAGGAAGTTGGTGCCGTGACGGATGCTGCATATACGATAACTCTTACGTCGAAACACTTTTAAATGGGTAGCATGCGGTTTTGTATGGAAATTTTTAAGGCATAACTACAGGGAATAGATTTAGTTTTTTTGGATGGAATAAATATGGGTATTATTGTATTATTTGTTTTTATGTGTGTGCTATAAAATTTCTGGAAATTCGGATACTCATCATCGAAAGCGATCTAGAACTAAACTTGAGTGTGGCGCCTTCTCTAGACAGCCTGCTGGGCCCCTGAAAACGGTGTGCTGAAAACTGCTTGCTGGCTTGGGTATCTTGACTGATCCGGGGTCTAAAATGCTGCAGTGTTCAGAACTCTACGACAGAGCTCGTTTAAATGTTTGTGACGGTGATTTTTTTTGGTACACATGGATAGATTCACGTCTCTGCCGGCGGAGATAGTCTTGGCTATACTGACGTATCTGCCTCCACATGATTTTTTGAACGTCTCGCACGTATGCTCTCTTCTCCGGAGCAGCGCCCGTTCCAATAAAGTGTTGCAGACACATATGCTAGCTTATATGTGTTCAAGTTCACGGGAAAGAGATGTCGTTCGCTATAATTCTTCGTCGTGAGTTACATGCCCGAAGTTCTGTGTAATACATATGACTGACAGCAGGCACGAGAGGCTGTTTGCGGTATATCGATATATGTTGCGGCAGAAATTAGTTGGACTTGAATTGTCTCTGGCATGTTCAGTCAATACCACACTGATTCACAAGCACCCTCACTATGAGGTCAGCGCGAACTCGGACGACGGCAGGTACACTGCAGTGCTGATGTGTGATCGACGGGTGCTGCCGCGGCCGATCCGGACGCTGTGGATGTATTCGCTTGATCTTTGCGAAACCGGACTGCCGACACTCAAGTTTACTTATGCCCTTGAGCAAGATACAGAGCGGCGGCCGACGATGATGCATCTTGCTCCAGGGCAGCAGGCGCTTGCGGTCGCATATGAGATAGGCTACATTGAAGTGTACAAACTGAGCGTGGGCGACAACGGTCAGCAGTCGGTCCTCCGGGTGTTCAAGCGGCAGTATCCGTCCCGGATACATTCTCTGTCGGTGTCTAGTGATTGCGGGCTACTGGTGCTTGGATTCATGCGACTGGGTGGGCTGATGGCTGTCAATCTGAAGAATGGGGACGAAATCGGGCTACCTCACTACAGACTTGATTTGAATGTTCGACTCGACGCCGACAACGGATTGCTGTTACATGGATGGAACGAGACTGTTGTCATGCAAGGCATCGGCGTCCGAGATGATAGGCCAGACGCGAGGAGCGACCGGCTGCTGGAGCATGGAGCATGGGATTACGTCGAGGACGTGATCCGGTCCAACGAAAGCATTTATCTGCCGTTAGAAAAGGCAATCACGTTAGGCCGCCCGGGTTTTTTCGCAGGACTGCGCAAGCTTGAGATGAATGCGAATCACGGCTCAAGTCCTGATGATCAGGTTCGGCTCGTTTATGTCGATCAGTTGGGCGAGATCCGCTGGCCCAGTGCTAATAGCAAAAGAAATCAAGAAACCACAAGCACGAGTGACAGTGCAGGACAACATCTCAGTAATGGCTATGACGATGATGATGATGATAATGATGATGATGATGATGATGATGACAGCGCCACCAAAGATGACGACGAAATTGACTACCCGGTCGAGAACGCAGCTAACGCAGTAACGTACAGCGAAGACGACAACGAAAACGAAGATGAAGATAGGCGGGGGAAATTGCTGGCAACTACTACGCGGGCACGGCCATGCACCTTCTTTAGAGTGTCGGAATCGCGGCAACGAATAGTAATAGTGACCGAACGATCGATCCAGATATTTTCCCTCAAAGACTGGCTACGGCAGTTAGCAAACGGATTAATGGATCAAAATTTCTATAACGTGCACGACGACGCAGACGAAGAACAGGCCCAGAAACGGCTTATGTACAGCGAATTTATGGACGAGGACGAGCCTGCGATGTCAAGAACGTTCGACATCGAGCTGTTGAGTAAGCATGACAACGAACATCTTATGAACGTTTGGCTTTCTGGTGAGAGTTTGATTGTTGTAGAGTACAGTTTACACACGGACATTTACCAACTCTCGGCTCAAGTGAGATCCGACCACCACCGCGGTGTGGTTGACATGTTCGGCGAGATCACCGACCACGACCGCGGTGTACTTGACATGTTTGGCGAGATCACCAAGCCACTCCCGGAATGAGCTATCAAATAATATTCATATATATGATAAGCGAGTTAACCACCAAAAAAAAAAAAAAAATAGATAACAAAAAAAGACATCTAAGTTACAGTTAGGCAGTAGTCTTCCACAGGGTTGATACGCCAATGGTAGACGAAATCACTCCCAGCAAACCAACGAGACCGTCGTCGATAGCCAGGTACTGCAAAGCCGACAGCGGGATGGTCGAGTCAAGAATATCAAGCACCAGCTGCTGGGTGGTGTCAGCCTTTGCAACCTTGACCTTTGCCAGCGCAGACAGGTCCTTCTCGGCCTCTCTCGCCAGCGACTGCTGCCGCTTCGACAAGCCGTACAGCTTGTAGGTGGAGTTGCTGACGCTGAACACGATGCCGGCTAGCCACAGCTGGAAGTAGATACGTTGGGCCTTCTGGGGCGACTTGAGGGTGATAAGCTTGGTGCCGTGGAACAGCAGTGCCGAGTCAATCGTGAGGTAGGTGGCATACGCCAGCTGGCGGCCGACCGTGGTGTAGCGGATGACTGCGTCGGCAGTCTTGTTGTCGAACGCGGTCGCGGCCGCCTTGAGGTGCTGCACCGGCTTGCCGACCCGCAGCACCTTGCGAGCCAGCGAAAACTGGCCCATCAGGATTTTCCAGGCGTCGGCCGACGCCTTGGACTTGCCGGTGCGCACGAGGTAGGCAGCGTAGAACTTGGCAAAGTACTGCACCAACCGCATGAGCTTGTCGCGGCCGGTGACTGATTCAAAGTACCGCAGCAGATGCGCCGTCGCGGGATGATACACCAGAGCGTCTGCGACCATTGCGAATCTGTCGTAGTCGGCGATGTCAAATAGTGCTTTCTCGATAGGCCTACTGCGAAGGCTACCGCGTACGACGACCGGTGCCTGGGGTATTCTTATATAGTCTAAGGAGCCGCCTCTCGGGATCCGTCTTGTCGCGGCCTCGGTGGACCATTGCGCCCCCCCCCCCCTCCAAGCTCACACTCCTTTGGACCGCGGCAGCCGCACTCAGAGCGGGAGAATAACCGAACTGCCGACGGGAGCAAAAATTTGATGGGGGGGGCACGTGACTAGCATTTGTGAAGATGGAGAAATGCAAAATTGCAATACAAGCACGTTGCATGTCATCATTCAGATTTTTAACAATTGTCTTTAGAAAGGAGGGACAAAGAGTCGAAATCGACGTCACGTCATACAACCGAATGGTCTTGGTCTACAGTCATTCACTTCAGGGTTATGGGTTAACAAATCTAGCATTAAGCACTATATACACAATCTATAGAGAAGGGAACTTGTCAGACTACCTTTCACACCCGCCCAGGACCTTTTCTCCGGAGAGACATAGGACACCCGGGTTGAGATCATCGCAGAGTCGGTCTACATCTGCTCAAAGAGCAAAATGCAAAACCAGACTCCTCCCACTAAACAGTATGACATATGAAGCACTCTCACAACGGAGAAGCGCAACAGCCAAAACCGCCTAGTGTTTGCTTGGAGGAAAAAAAGAAACCACTGAAACCCGAAGGCTTAGACAGTCCCTTGCCAGACTGGCAGGACGCTCACTCTAGGGCATGAAGGCGCGTAGCTCATCAACCAAGTTGGATTCTGTAGCTTCTTTGAAAAATTCAAAGAAAGACGTGTCCTATAGAAATGATCCTACTGTAGAGATGTGTGAGCACTGTTCCTCAAACCAATTATTTTCCCAAAACCATATGGTTATGCCACTTACTGAAGTACGTCGTTAAAAAAAAAAAGAAGAAAGAAAAAATTACAAACCACCAGGCGGGCCGGCTCCCTTTTATACACATTTTTTTTTTTTCTCCGGGCCTCCCAACCGGCTGACCCCGGACCCTAACAATATGCCCTATACTTTTGTAACTAGGGCTTTTTCTATTCCAGCGGGAACGCAGTCACGAGAGAATGCAGGAAGTAACTGCAGCAATAATTCACGTGACCGGTTTGGCAATCGCACCCAAACAGCAGCGGACTCGCGAATCCAACAAGTCGAGAATCGAGTTCGTGAGATTAGGACGAGATTCATCTTGTACATCAGGATCAGCATATATCCACACAAACACATACACAGCAATGGCCGAATCTCACAGACGTACGTTCACACTATGCGCGAGCGCTTTACTGTTCGATTATAGTTGTTGTCTGCTTACCATCTAACCTGGGTTATAGTGTACGTTAAGGGCAAGCACCTCGCCCATCAGCGTGGCAAGAGAAACTCGCACGCCGGCACCTCTTTGATCCAGATTGGTATGTTAATTTCCTGGTGTTACATGCGCTTTCAGTCAGATTTCTAACGTTGTTTGCAGAGGGTGTTTCGACGGTGAAGGACGCTCAGTTCTACCTCGGAAAGCGTATCGCCTACGTTTACAGAGCCAAGAAGGAGATCAAGGGCTCCAAGATCAGAGTCATCTGGGGGTACGTATTGTCAAAGTAACGATCGTGTCATCGACGATGAAACTAATGCGTGAAATAGAAAGATCGCCCGTACCCACGGTAACAACGGAATCGTCCGCGCTCACTTCCGCTCGAACCTGCCACCCAAGACCTTCGGTGCTTCTGTCAGAGTCATGCTCTACCCATCAAACATCTAAATGGAATACAAAAGGATAAAGGAGAAACATTTCGAAAACAAAAGCGGACTGAAGGACACTGGAAAAAAAATAGTTTTATCTCGATAGTCAATGTACCGTGGTTGGGATAAAAGATATATACCTTGGGCATTAACTTCGCGTGCAAGTTTTTCTCTCATAGTGTGGTATTTGGTTGTCGATATGTAATATATACAATGAATGATTAAAAAACTTTAAACAAAAGAAAATTCGAACGTAGGAACGATGGTCCGTGTGTACAGATGATCAAGTTAAAAATGACGCCGGCCTTCCGTCCTACTGCGCATCCCAGTTATGATAACTGATGAATCGTACCCTCCTTGGATGTGAGCTTGACCTGAGGTCGAGTCTCGACCACGATCTTGCGCTTGTCGTACATTTGGCCGATGGTAGTCTGTCGCTTGAGCATCTCGAGCTGGTTTTCGGCGTCCTTGACCAGTTCCTCGATCTTCCGTGGATCCGACTCGGTCGCATGCATCCTAAACCCGTCTTTTGTCCGTCGTACAGCGTACTCTCTGAAATTGTACGCCGTGAACTTGCTGGACGTGCGCAGCATATTCCGGTACAGAGACACGGCTGCTTCCTTTGTGCTTGCTGACATTTCGTCGTTCGTGCGCGTGCAACTAGCCACCTATCGTGATGTCAAATCCCGACGCTTTGTCAAGTTTGTCTGAAGCCGCAAATGTTTGATCCTATCTGGCGGACCAAGTATTGCACACGAACCAAGTATCACACACGTAATCGAATCTGTGGTGCCGTCGTCCAGATATTTCGCCGACTTAGGGTGGCCGAGTTCGAATAGCAAACGGTGTGGAGGGGCTTGGCCCCGGCTTTTAAATGCCTCTCAACAATTTCTTGAGCAGTGGGTTTTAACTCCGGGGCTGACGACGAAACCAATCTCAACAACCCAGCGATACAAACTGATGACTATTCGTGTTTATTACATGAAGTTTATAGTGTACAATACAGTGCATTAATTCTAGCTTACTGCTGTTGTAAATCTTCCAGCTCTTGCTGCTTGAGCTTCTGATCGGTTTCAAGTCGAGCGACTAATGCCATAAACCGCGACCGTAATATCGGATTAGTCGCATTCTCAGCGTCTCGCAGCTTGGTCTTGATGGTCGCTTCCAGATCAGCAATCTCTTCAGCAACCCGTTCCCGGTGGCGAAGCGCGTCCAGCTCGTCTTCGTCCAGCTTGTTGCGGTCTTGGCTGTCGCCCTGGTTATTGTTGCCATCAATGTTATTGTTGTCATCATCCTCGTCCTCGTCTTCTTCGTCATCATCTTCGTCGTCATCGTCAGATTCGTTGCCAAACAGTGACTCCACATCATCCGCGATCGATCCCTCGTCCTCCTCGGCCTGGCCGTAGCCACCAAGCATATTATACGGAGCGTCCGGGTCGCTCGGCGCTGCACTATACTCGCGGTCGCCGCCCGGCGTCCGGGGCTCTCCAGCCATTCTATCTTCGTCGGCCGTGTCTTCTTCCGCGTCTAGCTCTTCTTCCTGTTTGACTGCATCCTCTTCGTCCTGCTTGGCAGCCAACGCCCTGGCTTCCCGTTGGCCCTCTTCGATCTTCGCTCGCGGGATCACAACCTTTGGTAATGGCTTCTGCTTTGGCTTCGCGGGCTGGTCCCCCGTGTTGAGCTTGACCGTGCGCTTGCGGAATCTCCTCTGTCGAGCGTATTCCATAGGCGGCGTGATTCCGTGAGGATATGGCAGCTCCTCCTTGCGGTTTCCTTTGTTATCCCGTTGCAGACCCGGTTCGTCCAGCACTTTACTCTTGAACCCGATCACCTGGTCTTCGCGGGAGATTTCGTCGAGCACTAGCAACATCTGACAGATGTCGGCTACTTTGTAGATGTTTTTCTTGTCCAGTGTCTTGTGGGTCTCGATAATCGTAGGCAGGTCTACCAGGACCGCGTAGAACATCTTGTCGCGCACACCGATCAGCGCATGCCGAGCATCTTTAAACTTGATCCACACCTGTCCCAGTTCTGCACCCGATCCTTGGTTCTGCACCGCTTGACGAACAATCTCCAAATAAGGCTCACGCACTTGCTGCTCGGCAGGACTGAAACTGTCCATTTCAAACCTGAAGATGAGACCTTCCTCGATCAACGGATCGTCTTCTCGGTCGGGCGCATCCGAGTCGTATCCCTGGCCGGGCTGTCGCACCGGTTTCACCCGTATCCGAGGCTGTCCGTGTCGATTTGGTCCCGGGATCGCTGGCTTGATCGAGATCCGCGGTGTGCCATTACTGCCTCCTCCTACCGAGATTGGAGTAGTTCCGCTACCAGATGCGGCCAGTGGAGACGACGATATCGATGGTGCCGTGAGCTTGATTCCTATCGACGGTCTGGATTTTGTCTTTGGCTTTTTGGGCTGTTTTACTTTCAACTTCAGCGTTGGCGTGCCAGGAGTAGCCGGTGTTGCTGATCCTGCCTGACCATTGCTTGATGCTGCTGCTGCTGCTGCTGCTGCTGCTGCTGCTGCTGCTGCTGCTGCTGGTGATAATGATGATGCTGGGGTTGACGGAAACGACTCAGACGGGCCTTTTTTGCTGGGCAGTTTCAGTCTAATCATTGTGTATATGTGAGAGTCCAGCAGCGACTAAAAGTAGTCCAGTTAGAGTCTGCCGAGATCCGTTGCAAAATCGATCATAATCTCATTCAAAAGAACTATTAGCTGCTGAGCATTCCCATTCTCGAATTCTGGGCCGACGCACGCGCCGGCGCGGCGGGTTTCCAGGGAAAATAGTTCCCACCTCCGGAGACAAAACATCGCACGCTCTCACACAGTCTAGTACTGCGGAAGGCCTAAGGCAATTAACCAAATATCTCAAGAGCCATGTTTTAAGTACAATAACGACTAGCAAAGAGAGCCTCACTCGTTATCCGTACTCTGGCTATGGTCCGTTAGCGATCGAAGTAGCGACAGTACAGCCAGCACTCGGGCGGGAAAACACAATAGTCAAAGGGTGAAGAAGGTGCGAGTTGTGTGTGAAAAACGAGAGAGAGAGAAAACCGCATGCCAATAAGTGGTACGAGCTCAGCAGCAAGAGGAACACACACGTCTGGCGAAATGAGTTCAGAGATGTTCTTCGCGCTGTCGCGGATCAGTATAGCCCAGATCCTGAGGTCATCAGGAATCGACCGATGCGCACCCAGCGTGCTCGACACCATGACTGACCTCACGGTGCGGTACCTGTTGTTTGTGAGCAGGCAGTCTCTGCAGTACGCTGACCTGTGTGGCCGGGATCAGGTCGAAGTTGGCGATATTCGAATGGCGTTGGAGGAAGCCGGTGCGCTTCGACCAACGCGGATCCTCGACGATCAAATCGAGCATGATTTTGACGACGACGACGAAGAAGAAGATGAAGAAGATGACGACGGCTTACAGCAGTTTCTGGAATGGATTGAAATCGCCAAGGTCGCGGCTCAACAAGCCACTGGCGGTCAAGAACTGATCGATGGCCTGATCAATAGACAACTCAAAGTCACCAGCGACGATAGGTTTCAAGGCACAATACTAAGCGCTCAAGCTCAAAGACAACAGCATCAACTACAACTACAACAGACAAACGGAATTGACTCGTCACTACTCCCACCTCCACCTCGACCACCACTACCGCCTTTGTCTCCGTCAAACAAACCAAATGGTGATTCACATGGCGCCGACGACGGTCAACTAGAGCACGTCAAAATCGAAGGCGGACCAAAATCTCTGGAAGAGCTAACTGGTCGAAAATAATAGATATACTAGAAACCATGTACGATAAAATATTTACCTGATTCACACTTACAGCAAAATAGAATCGCATCAACTTTGAAACTAAATAAATTTTTTCCAACCAATACTATAACAGTACAAATATAAACACACAGCAACACTAAAGGTACATACCGCACCTCATAATCGAACACAGACGACAAAATCCTGGAAATGCGCAAAATAGTAACAACAGCACTTTATCGTACATCCTCCCGCCTCGCCTATCATAATAGAGCCAAATTACAAGATAAACCAGACAACAACAAAAAAATTACAAAGAACCACCAAATAGAGCTTGATAAGGAAAAAAGTAAGAAAGATAACCCGAAAAAAAAGGGGGGAACGGCAGAAGGTATTGATGTCAATATAATACAGAAAAAAATTACTCGTACAAACACAATCACGCAGCTTGTGCGGTTGGAGCAGAAAGAGACACTGTCGACATCACTGCGTCGGAAGATAACCGACTAGCCAAATCGTCGGGTACAGCGCTAAACTCCTCGTGGTTTTCAATCAGCAGATTGACTGCTTCAATAGCAAGGAAATAAGCATCGCCAGCAGTACCTGCTGGGCCGGCTTCATCGACAGCTGTTCCAGCTAAAGCGGCGGCTCGAGCAGCAGCAGCAGCAGCGGCATTAGCAATCACCGGATTCTCGTTTCCTTCGAACCCGTTGTTCCCATCGGCGCCGTCGACACTGGCCGACGAATACAGCACATTAGGCGTAATCACGGTAGCAAGGTTGTGGATATCCATCTTCGATCCCGACTCTTCATCGACGTGTGAAAACGAAGCAACCCATTTCAAGAAGCTAAAGATGATTTCCATGCAGTCGCGATGGGACCGCGGCAGTAAGCAACACGTGAGATGCAAGATTCGTCTCCGTGCGTCATCGTCAACAGCCTTCTGAGATGTTACCCATATCTTGTACAGCTTGAACGTAAACAGCGGATCCGGCATCTCTCTGAGAAACTTCTTGAGTAACGCCGCAAGCTGCACCGGCGATTCTGACGCCAAAGACACCGACGAGCTAGCCGATGGCATAGCTGCTGATGCGTCAATCTCCTCGGCTAGTAGCCTGAGCTTTCGAATATTGCCGTTCTTACGAAACACGCCTTCTACCGACATGTCTGGGATTCATTAGCATCTCAATCATATATTTATCGCCAAATGGTCCACTTACCCATTCGTCGCATGGCCGCTATGCAGTCGTCCAGAAATGCCGGAACCCGCAGTCTACCCGCGCTGACTCCGAGAGTACTCTCAGTGCCGGTTCGGTCAACAAGAGCATTCAACGGTGTACCAAATACGCCGGTGTGCGCAGGCTGAGCACCGCCGCCACGTTTCTTAGTTGGGGTGCCATTGCCAGAGTTCTGATTTTTTGCAAATGCTTTGCCCACACGTTCCCAAAAACTACCACTCTTGCTGGAAGTACGACTAGAAAGAGTCTTGAACTGGCTAAATATCTCATTTAGCTCATCAGGAGATAGCAAATCTGCCATCAGATTCTGCAGCTCCTGAGCAGCTAGTGGAAGCAGCTGAGCATACTGACCAGGCTTAAGCTGTGAAAAGTATACCACGTCTGATGTAAGGCCAGCACCAGCATTGGTACTTCCAACCGAATGCGCTGATGATGCAATTGACTTGGCGCGATAAGACGGCTTTAAATTTCCGTCAACCGAGGAAGCTGCCTCAGCCATTGAACCGTTAGTAGCAACATGGTGACCACCGTTTTGAGGAAACAGTTTTGGCGTGGGACCGCTTCCGAGTACGAGAGACGATGGTCGGTGATGGCGGAACGCGTTCGGTCGTTGCTCGCGTGCTTGCTCGGCAGCTACTATGCGTGGAATATCATCCAGCGTAAGATATTTCTCTCCAAACATGATGTCTGTCTTGTCAAGTTGTGGTGGTGACGACGACGGCTGCAGCGATGGCGGTGTAGCTTTTTGTTTACTCCGGGAGGAGCCGCTGTTTGTCGCATGTGCGGTTCCTGGCGAAGGAGTTCTGGTTCTTGACGCTTTGGATTGATTTGACGGAAGCGGACTCGGACTGGCCTGACCGTTGGTTTGCTCGTGAATGCCAATGACAGCGTTTGATGCCGGCAACGACGACGGCGATGGCGTTTTGCCACTTCTAGATGCATGGCGTCGCCCGCTTTGACGACGGGACATCGATGATGCCGACGAAGTAGTAACCGGAGAACTGGAGCTAGACGGAATTTGCGAGTCGACAGTGATGGCAGTCTTTGAGCGCCTGGCTTGTTTGCCGGTTGCGTCCGAAATAGCTCTTTTGAACCTACTTGAACGAAGCCTCCGAATGTCGGTCAACGTGTTGACGTACCCTTCAACCGACTCAATCTTGTCGGCCGATGTCTGACGCATGTGACCGTCCGATAGCTGGTCGTACTTGCCTTCGTCGTAAAGTCGTTTGTAGACTCTCTCCAGAGCCACGGTCAGCAAAAACGAGTATTGATGAAGTCTTGACACGAATTCAAACCTGTTCAAAAGCGACTTGTCAACATCTGAAGCCGCCAGACAGTCTTGACACCAAATCGAATTTTCATGGTCATTGAAAAAAGCTGATTCGACCTCGTCGCCTAGATGCCGGTTGCAGCTCGAACAAGTGAAGCAATTCCCGGTTACATGAAACCGTCGATCACGCTTGTCGCCCTTGTCAGCACTAATCACTCGTGCACACCGCATCTCGATGCCGCGCTTGCAGGCCACGCATTGATCGGTGATATTGGGAATCAATCCATTGCGAGACAACGTCGGCGGAGTTGTGTGCCTTGACAGATAACCGAGGAAATCATCAACGGCATGTAATTTTTCTTGCTGCGTAGATGACGACGGCTTGCTGCCAGCATTATCCACAGCTAAAGCAGTGTCGAGACCAAACTGTATTATGAGCTTGAGATAATGGGCCATTGAGGTAACCAGGTCCAACAGGTTCTTCGTCAATGTGGCGTTGTCGTCGCCGGCAGTGGTTTTGTTTGGTGTTGCAGCATTAACTCCACCGTAGCCTCCCGACAAGGTGGTGAGGAAATTCACAATGTTCTTGCATAGAGTTTTCGGTTCTTTGTTCAGCTTCCGTCCTCCGAGAAGTTCGCTGTTGTAGTGTCTGATGTCGTCCACGGCTGAAAACAGCACCTGTACGCGGTAGATGAGTCGCGAGCCCGCCAGGACAGCATCCATACTAGAACCGGCAGTGGCGTACTGCAGCATGTCAGACACACAGGCAGCTGACACCTCTTCGAACTGACTGAGCACGGTCCATATCTTGTAAACTTTGTTTTCAACGTCCTTTTGCTTGGCTTTTAAATCTTCACGAGACAGATGAGACTCGTCCTCCCACACATAGGCGCCGCCGTGGTCGTGGCCTTGGGAAATACCACCACCGGTCGGAGGGGCACCCAGCGGCATGCTTGCCGGTGAGGAAATTTTGACGTTCCAAAACTTGTTGATCATGTAGCACTCGGGATGCCAATGCTCGTGTCTCCCGTTTCTGAGATTTTCGATAAACTGTTTGAGAATGGCTGATTGACAGCCTTCGCAACGCTCTGCAAACAAAGTTGAGAAATGGAAGTGGCAGAAGACCTCGCCGTCGCGTTCGTAATAGTTGTCATCGGCTTGGAACACTCTGGGACAGATCGAGCAGGTGAAATGATCGAGGTGATATTTGTGGCCGACCGCCATAACATAGTCGCCGCGCAGGGCTTCTTCACAGACGTGGCACAGTAAGGACTTTCGTCTGAAGAAATCGCGTTCACATAATGGGATCGGTCTGCCGTCGTGAGGGGAGTCTGGAGACGACGACTCGAGGGGGAAAAATCTGTCCACAACCGAGTTCCCGCAATCCTAAGAGGTTAGAAGCCACAATTACAACAACCGGTATCAAGTGCAAACCAATCAACGCGTCGCTGCAGGCCATTTTTTTTCCAACTTGTGGTGGAACCTGGTGGTTGAATTTCAATTTTTTGTTTCTTCCCTCGGACGCTGGGGATTCGACGCGCGACCGAGAGCAGACCACGAGCAACCACGAAAAAAAAAAACCCCCCCCCGTCTTCGGCAGGCAGTTCACGAGGATCGGGTGATGGTAAAACAAAGTCAACCTACCGCACAGACAAAGCAGTCGCGATGAAAGATCGCGTCCATGGCACGGATCGTTGGACTAGACACGTCTTTGCCGCAGTGCGCGCACGCCCGCCCGGCTACTGCCGCTGGCCGATCGTTGTTCTGGTCGGACGACAGCGCAAACGGGGATTCTGTGGGTGCAGCAGCAGCAGCAGCATTATTATTATTATCGCCATTAGAGACAGCGTTTGTGAGATTTGTAATGCTGTGAGCACCGCTGGCTTGGTTGTGGTCGGCGAGGTCGACACGTCCTGGAGCCGGCCGCATCGTCGTCGTCGTCGTCGTGTCGCGCAGCACACAGCACACAGCACAGCACAACTCGAAGCAAGCGGGAAGAAGGTGCCTGGTGAGGTAGGTGTCAAACCACGATGCGCATGAGGAAGCAGCAGCCAGCAAAAACCAACAAAAAAAAAACCCACACACACACACACACACACAAAAGAGAGAGAGAGCGCCAGGCGAAACACGAAACCGTCGACAGGCAGCAGCGAGGGAAGGTCGTTTTGGCGAGCGCAACCGACCACCGTGTGCCTTTGTTGGAACGCTCCCAAATCACTCTGTAAAAACAGCCCTGGCGGGTTTTTCTTTGTCTGGCGGGTTTCGCAAAGGCAGGGGGGAAAAAAAGAACGAACGAAAAGCCAGCGCGCTCGCAACCCGCGCCCTGGCCCCCCCGGGGGGGGGGCAGCTGTCAACATCAACCAAAGGGGTCGTCAATTTCAGCCAGGCGAGCGAGCGAGAGGCGACGAAGACCGGGGGGGGGGAGCAAGGCGAGTTTTTGGGCTGGCTGGAGCCGTTTGTGTCGGGTCATTGTCGAAGACGGGAACAGGCTACGAATCTTGGCCAGGTGGGTATGCAATTGAGTCCTGGCATGGCGCGGCAGACAAAGTCAGAAGGCGGAAGGCAGACAGCAGGACCCGCAACCAAGGTGTACTGATTGGCTGGAGACTCCAACGGAGACTCCAACGGAGACTCCAACGGAGACTCGCAGAGTGTGATCATGCCATGCATGGCCCGCCGGACGTGACAGTTACCAAGTATGCAAGTGGTAGGGCTACAGAGAGATAAGCGAAGATTAAGAGAAATGAAATGAAACGAAAAAAGAAAAGAAAAAAGAAAACAAGCCACCCGAGAGAAAGCGGTCTAGAGTCAATTCTCGCGTCCCTCTCTCTCTCTCTCTCTCTGCCCGGGTAGTCGATACCGTGGGTGGGCTCTGGCAATTCCGTTGCCCGTGTACTCTTCTTCAACGGGAACAGGGTAGAGAGTAGAGTAGAGAAGAGACAGCAGGCAGGCAGGCTTTAATCAAAGGCGTGATGCTCTTCTAGACCAGACATTTCTGCGAAATTTTTTTCCAAGACGATGCTACGGTTTATGCCGCCAAAGCTGGGTGTCGGGTTAGTTAGCCTTTGTGGGTCCGTCGACTGCGCGCAATGCGGTGTAAGGGTCGCGATGGTGATAGGTAAACTGCGACTCAACGATAACGACCACAATAGCGACGACAACGACAACAATAACGACAACAACAACGAGCCTGAACCCTCAGTCACAGAGTCGTTACAAAACTGGACCACGCAATTGACTCTCTTTCAGCAGCAATTATACCCCCCCCTGGCCAGATTACCAACCACCATGGGCTACCTGCACCGACGCGTCGAGCATCCCGTTCAGGAAATATACATAACGCGTGCAGGCGCCCGGGGCGGGCCTTTTAACCTGCGCGCGACTCTTAGCTGCTGCTACCCCAAACTGGTCTTAAGATTTGCCACGGTGTTGCTGAACACAACAACAGCAACAACAACAACAACAACAACACGTAAACGGCATCAGTGCCTGGTCGAAGAGTATGCAAACGTGGCAGCAAATTGGGCCACATTTTAGTCTCGAATCAGTTCGCTGCTGCCACCAGTTTATTTTTTGCCTGCTGCGCCGTCACGGCGGTTCTCATGCCAGACGATGCTGGTCGGGTTCCGCTGTGACTACATGGAGCCATTGATAGTGCTGACTAGAGGGTTTACGATGTAGAATTTGCCGCCCTGCCCCCGTCATAAATTATAGCAAGTAGTTCACCATCATTCTCGCATAGGTTGGAAATTGTCCGCCCGGTTTTTCATATACGTGACCTGCAAGCAGTTTGGCTTCACTGCACACAATTCTCTTGTCAAAGCGTTTTAGGCTAGGCATGATTGCCAATCGGTAAACCATCTAAACTACATGAAGGTCTCAATAGACTTTCCATCGCAGATGCAACCGTCTATCCCGGTATCAGTACTTGACTTTACAGTCAAGTATACAGCCTGCTCCAACACTATTGGACTACAATGCAAACGGTAGTACACGATACCGCATCTCGAACTGCAACTCGAATGCATTCAACTCTCCGGCCTATGAAATAATATACAGTTTTTGCAACACCATCATAACCACTCATCTAGAGATATGCAATCCGCGGTGCTCACTACGACACCTTGATCAAACACCGGCATGTATCCACCCGGGGTGTCCGTGAACGCGTCCCATAATAACGTACCCATGCCATCAGCTTCTCCATCGCCAACCGTAGTAGCATCGGTACCAATGTCATTCGCACGCGCTCCTAAAGTCACTTTGTACGCCAGTCCGTCGTCCACAGGTTCAATCTTGCCCTCGTGCACCAAAACGTCCACAAGCGCTCGAATGTCGGCAGGGGCAAGATCCACCGTCGTAATTCCCGACGACTGCACAAACTTGTGAATGTCTTCGGCTGTAGGGTAGTTCCCATAGTCTGCAGAATATGACAGCTGTGTGAACTCATATTTCGACAATTTGACTTTCTTACTTGATGACGATGATGATGATGTCGTTGCTGCCGCCGGCGGTCGCTCATCTTCACTTGGCACTGATCTCGATTCGACGAATCTGAAGATGATCGACAGCAAGCTCCCAATAAACTCCGTATCGAGTTCAGAATCTGTAAACCAGGGACCGCCTGTCACGTCCACCGACGGCTGAAGCGACGCCAGCATGTAAATCTTCCGAGTGGGATACTTGACAGATTTGACATTTTTGATGTACCGTTTTGACTCCAAGCTCTTCAGGCAACGTTGAACAACAGTTTGATGGAGATTAGTTTTTGCTTTGATTGTCTTGGTCCAAATACCTTCTGTCCCCGCCGCTTCGATATACGAGTACACCATTGCCTCGTCCTTGCCCATGGCTCTGATCTTCTCTGCTTCCTCACGGGACACGACCTGAAAGCAAACCTCTGCACCTTGCAGCATTTTAACCAGACCAGCGGTAACATTTTCCTGTATCACATCCATAAGCCTACGGGGATCCGGTATCCCCGTGAGCTCGGCCAACTCTTGCTGAGTGTACATGTGTCCCTGCGGTCGGGCTTTCATCATTTTGTGATACAGGCCCTGCGCCCCTTTCGACAGATTATCCACCAGTGATCCTCCATCATGATTTTCCCCAATTGAAGACGAAGATGACAACGTCTGAGGCGGCGATATCGGCATATCGTCTTCTATTTTCACCATCAATGCTGCTCCAGCGTCGCCAGCTTTCCGTTTCGGTGGCATTTGGTCGATTCTGTGTGGTACGTACGAATAAAAGGTTGCCTGCGGTGTCTTTTGTTGCCCTGTAGCGCCTTTATCGCATCACTGCCATGTTATTCTCTTACTATTATGTACAGTTTAACTGGAATCGAATAAAATCAAACTTCCTGGTTCTTAACATGGCCTTCGTCCCTGTAAGGATTTTTGTTCTCTCAGTTGGGACCAAAAAAAACTCGGGTGGGAGACCAAGCTCATCTTAGCCACCCGCCTCCTTGGCAACGCGACTATTCACATCCGGAATGTTTACATCTACGGGCAAATTTACAATATCACGGAATATTGACCCATTAGTGAGTTTATAAAATATCAGTTTACCAATACTTCTTTTGTCCCTATCAATGTACCATCAGTTCCCCCACATCGCACCATGCATTATCATATTGTTCTATCTGCAGTACTTGTCGTAGCCGGCCTAGGCACCACGTCGGCACTGGCATTACCGTCCAGACCCAGGGCTGCCGTCGAACCGGGCTCTGGAGCATGCTTCATGGCTATCAGAGTGCCGTCGACTGGTACAGCGCATACCGCTGTGCATGGCAAGTTTCTGGGTGACTACGAGCTACTCCAGTCGTCAGATGAACAGCTCGACTCCGCCAAGTACGTACCTTGTGCCCAGGTTATTTACGACCTTCACACCAACACACCGGGCAAGCCCAAGCGCGACAACGGAGACGACGTGTCTTCTTCTGTTTCCACGCAGCCAGGTATCTCTCAAAACTCTGCTCCTGGTGCCCGTCCTCATTTGACGTCGCCTTATCCGTGGGACGATCCGCGAAACGTAATTTACGACGTATGGACTGCCACCGGCGATGATCAGCAGCAGGTTCTATCATCTCACGATGTCACCGAGCATGATGCAAATATCAAGAGTGCTACCCCCGTTCGTCGTCCTCGACCTAAAGTCTGGGCATATCTGTTCCATGGAAAGCCAAGACCTTGGACTCCCACCGCGTCCTCGACGACGACGACAATGACACCTGAGCAGACTCCTTATATTTGTACTGACCCCAATGATTATAAACCTTGTATTCCTGCTATAGAGATTACTCTATAGACGTGCCTGACGACTGCGTGCCGGTTGGTGGCAGAAGTAATCATCAGTGACCTATAATGCTGTTCTCCCTTTTTGTGTGCTATTAGAATACATTTTTTTGGTGTAGACTTCACTTCTTGAAAGCCAACGGATTAAATGAAAACACGCCGTTTCTAGTTACCCATGATTCGTTCGCAGTCCTGTCTGATCTTGTCAACGCCTTTGATTGTCTTTAGCTTGTCCAATACTGGACTTGACATTTCCCATTCAGCGCGTGCCTTGTCCGCTTTCCCTCCAATGACCAGCTCGTTTAATCTGGCAGGCAGTCCTAATATATGTCTTAAAACAAGTGCTTTTTCCTGGTCTGTTATCGAAATAGATGCTGCTTCTGTTTCTGTCGGCGAAGAATCGTTGTTGCCGTGAGGCAACAGTGCCTGTCGACGTCTCTCGGATAATGTCACGACCAATGTCGTCGACACGTCGGAAATATGCTTGATCGCCGGTTCCAGCGCTTCGGTCGTCGGCTTTAGCGGATCCATGTTACCTCTCATCGACTCAATCGTCTCGGTGGCGTTGATCAGCTTGGCGTAGTTATCATAAACCAGCGCTTTCACCTCACCATCAAGCGTCCTGATCTCTTGCAGCAATGCATTTTCCCGGGTCACAACATCGCGTACCCCGTGCGTCCGCACAAAATCATCCAGCCATTCGTCAACTTGGAAATCGACTCGATCGATCTCCGACGGTGCAACGCCCGCAGTGTACCGGTCGTGGTTGAGGGCGTAGAACTCGCGCAGGGCGGTCCGCCGAGCTGACGTTCGTGATGTAGCCGTCGTCGTGGACGACCCTGGTTTTGTCGAATCGATCGATGACCGAGGCGTCAATGCCGGACTTGACGCTATAGTCGGTGTTTGTATGTTAGACATTATATGTCTTGACGTGTCGATGTAACCAGATCCAATTGTAGATTGGCTGCATTCCCAGTTTTTTACTTCTCAGATCGTTTAAATCGCGTGGGACTTCGGCTTGCAATTTTACCGCGAACCGGTAAATTGTGAACCGCCATATATACAGACGAGTATTTCAAAAATTACATACACAGCCTACTCTAATAAAGTACAAAAAAAAAAACTCCTTCATGCATCTAATAGTCATCAACATCATCGCTGTCTTCTTTATCAGATTCGTCAAACGCGGAAGTGGTAGTCGCGACAGCCTTTGTCGATCTGGTGGGATTAAGTTGCTGGAACTCGACGGTGTTCTCGTCGACCTCGAAATCAGGATCTTCAAACACGCTGGCGAATCGACTGTCCACAGCCTCTTCGGAGGTAGCAGCAGCAGTAGCTTGCTCAACATCCTCTCCCTTGTGTTTGGCTTCCCTGGCGGCTTTCTTAGCCTTCTTCTCAGCAGCCTTGCCCAGCTTGTCTGCCAATGCTTTGTTGACCTTGACCTGCTTGACTCCACCGGCAAGCTTGGACGACGTCCGAATGCGCGACTCGCGTTCTTTCTCGATGCGCTTACGAATCTCCCGTTCTCTGTGTTCTTCGTACGCAAACGGATTGGAAATAAGCCGTGCCTGCTCGTACAGTCGCATGTCGATGAAGAAACCGTGCATGTAGCTCCGGACAACATTGGTACCCACCAAATGACCCAGACCAAGCGCAGCAAGTTCCTTACGAGCAACAAACTTGTAGTTGTCGTATACGGTAGTGACGGGAGCTTCTTCGAGCTCCTCGGTGACGTTCTCCAGGAACGAGCACCACGACGGTGCTGGTCCCAACGATGGAATGAAATAAGTATGCATAGGCATGCCCTCGTTGGCAAGGAAAAACATGCCAGACCCAGGTACATGCGTGACGTCGTTGATGTCGACTGACGGTTCAATTGCCGTGTACGGCGATCCGTCCCTTGCGCTCCAAATCTTGGCAATTCGCTTGTCAGCACTGAGCACCTTCGGGCCTGGCATGTCGTCTGAAGCGGAATTACTATTTTCCGGTAACCAGATGAGATTGTTGATAGGTAAACCGTAGCCTTGCTCCTTCTTGAGCAGCGGCAGAGGTGACCGTAAATCGTAAATGTACACCTGGCCACTGCTGGTACCCAGAGCCAATGACAGTCCGTCTTCGCCATATTTGAGAGACGTGATGCCGCCACCGACCACAATGTCGTCGTGTGACCCGAGAGCATCCATGCCCTGCATGGTCATCTGCAGCAGTCTACTGCGACTACGCGGGTCCCAGAACTGCACAGTGTTGTTCTCCAGTCCGACACCGATCAGCCCATGAGCCGGGTTGATATCGATGCAGTTAGCGCCCGTGATGTCGTCTCCGAGCTCGAACGGGGCCATGAACCGGCCTTGGTCAAGATTGAGTCTGTAGACCTCGTTTCCTGCGCCGGCAACATACAGGTCGCAATTTTGGGACCGGTAAGCCAACGCTCTGCCAAATTTAGGAACCCGCGTGCGGGTGTGGATGCCGCCTTGAGTATGGAACTCGATTGACCGGTCATTCTGCAGGTGAACCGATTTCGTCCAGTCGTCGGACAGAATCGCAAAATCAACGTTCTCAGTGTCGGTGTGCCGAGCGAACTTGAGCGACAGCTCGGCGAAATCGTACACATGAATCTGAGGCTTGTAGGTGCCAGTGGCCATGGCATATTGCCCGTCTGGCGAGACTTTTATCTTGTTTGACGCTTCTGAAAACTCAAAGTCCTGGAGAAGCTCAATCCGAGAAGCGTATTCTATAGGATACCCGTGTCAAAAACTTATTCCTCGCCTCAGTTCAAAACCTAACTAACCTGGATCATTCCGAAGATCTCGCCGTCGCTTTCGGGCAATCCAATCTGGCAATGCCCGAGAAGTATTTGTACCAGAGATCTGATACACAGTATGGTTTGTAGATGATGTAGACTTTAAAACCATTTCTGTCTAGTCGACACTTCTGTGAATTTCGATTTCAAGTCGATGTAATGCCTGCTGATTCCGGTCTCCAAATCTTGCTCTTCTAAATCCAACGGGCAATTTTTTTTTTGCGCTCGCGTTGTGAAAGACCCAAACAAAACTCCCAACGACACCGAAAATATTGCACGTGATGCGTAGTTTGTACTTTCTGTACGACGATCACACGTAGAGCGGCGCGCCCCAGCTGGGGGCACTTCTGCAATGTGCTGTGTCCAGGGCTATAATCAAGATTAATCAAAGAAGACCGAATGAGGTGTACAACTTTGAAGTAGACTGGTGACTGCTAAAGCCCTCTACCATCATACGACGTTAGCCAGTTCGCGGGATTCCTAATCTGGGGTATTCAACACGGATACGCCGGGTAGTGTTTCAGGGTAACGGGTACGACAAGTTATCAGATCAAATTTTCGAAAGCTTTGGCCGAGATAATCTCTGGGCCCGGTTCAACGGCCATCTCAGCGCGGTTCGTGAAGCCTTCTGCAATCGGCATTTCCATGCGCTCGGTAACTCTGTACGGGACGCTATTGCGAGACGTCTGAGTTGCTTGCTATGACAGTAAAACGTAATCGGGACTACGGGTAGTAAAATAAATCCACACAGTACAGCCTTCGAGCTGCTGAACCGCCTTCGTAGGACAATGAGAGGGGGCGCCGACCGAGACGCGGTGGCGCCTTGACCGCCGATGCAATATGCCGAGCGCTGGCTTTTTGCACCTTGCCGAACTGGATGGACAGCAGCAATAGAGACAGAATAGAGTCATGACGGTCGTGAATTCGCTCACTCTCAGCAGAAAGCAAAGTTTTAGAGCTCTGCTCAAACGGGACAACTCACTTGGGGAAAATACGGTCTAGGTCCTCCCATCCTCCCCCCGGGGCCAAGAAAAGTTTACGCTGTGCGTGTAGCATATGACATCCATATAAAAAGGGCCCAGGGGCGAGGTCCGGTAGAACTATCGTCTGCCTTTATTAAGTATGCATCTTGCTTAGGATTGTGTCATGAACCGTTACGTTACGTCGATATCACTTGTAAGACCGTTCACGACTCAAACCAGAACAATGACCTTTACTGCATCCAATGCCAATGGAGCAGCGTCGCTGGCAGCTGCCTCGTCGTTCAAGCCGACGCCGATACGGAAACGCGTGGTGATTGTGGGCGGAAGCATTGGCGGCCATGCTACTGCGTACAGCATTGTCAAGCAAGCCAAAGCTCAGGACGTACCAATTCCATTGATTACTGTGGTTGAGCCTCGCCGCGGGATCATGAATCCAGTTGCAGTCCCGCGTGCCATTGTTGAACCCGGGTTCGCCAAAGTCACGTTTGAAAAGCCGAGATCGTTCTCAGACCTGGTATTAAACCATGTTGACTTTGTGCATGCAATGGCGACCAATCTGGATGACCGTGAACTCACGGTTCGGTTCGACGGCGAAAGTGTCGAAGGTGATGTGTCGATGCCGTATGATTTCGCCGTGATCGCGACAGGCCGGAATCGGCCATCGTACGTGATGCCACCGGAAACGACCAAAGAGGCGTACGTTGCGGGAATGCAGAGCTACGTTGACAATTTTAAAGTTGCTGATGACATTGTGATTGTTGGCGGTGGAGCTGTTGGTATCGAAGTCGCCGGAGAACTCAAGTACCAGTACCCACATAAAACCGTCACACTCGTGCACCCACACAGCTCACTACCCCCGGAACCTATTGAAGATGGGTTCAAAGAGTCTGTCAAGAAGTTGCTTTTACAGATTGGTGTTAATTTGCTGCTTGATACTCGCGTCAAAACCGAAGTCAAGCCGACCGAGACTGACACTGGTTACGTCGTCACCACGGACGGCAGGAAAATAAAATCGGACTACACCCTGTGGTGCACATCTCGCGGCACTGCCAACACCGAGTTCATGAACCCATCCGTATTCGGAGACGAAGCAATCGACCCGGCGCAAAAAAATGCTGTTCGAGTCGACTACGGTCTCAGAGTGAACGACCATGCTAACGTATTCGCTGTCGGCGACGTCAACGATTTCCCCGTAATCAAGACTGCAGGCGGTGCACTCATTCAGGCGGAGACCGCTGCCACCAATATAGTCAAAGCTTTGAACTCGTCGTCGTCGTCTTACGAAGCCAGAACTGTAGAGCCATGGGGGCCCCACATGGCCATTATCATTGGACAAGACACAGGCGCAGGCTTTACTGTCGATCACGGACTGTGGACAGATTACAAAGCAGTGGCAGGGTTTTTCGAAGATGACATGTCTACTAAGCGCATCTGGAGTAGCATGGACATCACTCAGACTGATAGTCCGCCACCGAAGCCGACACCCGCAGAGGAAGAGATAAACGAAAAGGTCAAGGCTGTTGAGATCGCAAATTAATTTACTGTCATATATATAATCGTACACTGGTGATGAACCTAGAATAAGATGTTAGTGCCAAAATTATCAAATCGTTGATGATAAAAGTTAGAAGCATCAGTCCCGGCCGTCAAGCCAAATTGTAGTCATTGCGATGCAGAACACCGCTAGTATTAGAGATGCCAGATAACATATTTGAAAGGGGATCATCATCTGCAGATATTACTCTAGGTACTTACTTGGAAGTTCTGTCGTACAACTGGAGTCATATTCATTCTTTCATTCCCATACCGGGCCAGAATGCACAACATAGCAAAATTCTAGTACAAAACCCTGTACTTGATAAGCCCTAGCACTATCTAGGGTATCGTAATAAAATCAGCACAGACGCAGTCACGCAGTCACGTGTAACCCCCCCCCCATTTGGGACCACTCTTACCCAGACCTGGCTGGGGCGGACTTGACGAGTGCTTCACCAAATTGACGACGAAGTATCTGTTACACCGCATCCAGTCAGAACACAGACAGACATACACATAATAATCAGTCAAAATGGGTCGTATGCACAGCAATGTACGTGTTGAAACAAGTCGTGACAGTTGCGGAAAGATACTATGATTTGGAGAACTAACAATGGTACAGGGAAAAGGCATGTCGTCGTCGGCTACGCCGTACTCGCGTCACCCTCCGGCGTGGTTCAAGCTCACCCCCGATGGTGTTGTTGACCTTATCATCAAGAACGCTCGTAAGGGTCTTTCACCCTCGCAGATTGGTGTTGTGCTCAGAGACTCCCACGGTGTTGCTCAGATCAAGGTCGTGACCGGAAACAAGATCCTCAGAATCCTCAAGTCGAACGGTCTTGCCCCCGAGATCCCAGAGGACCTTTACATGCTTATCAAGAAGGCTGTTGCCGTCCGCAAGCACCTCGAGCGCAACCGCAAGGACAAAGACTCAAAGTTCCGTCTGATTTTGATCGAGTCGAGAATCCACAGACTGTCCAGATACTACAAGACTGTCGGCGTCCTGCCACCTGTCTGGAAGTACGAGTCAGCAACCGCCTCTGCTCTTGTCGCTTAAGCAAACCGATTGGTTTTTTCACGCATGACAGAGAGCTTTTGTTTGGGTTGGAAAAGAATGGGGATCTGTTTTGTACAAAAGTATATAAATACAACACAACAAATTGATTAATCATCTTATATCACCCCGTCGCACAAGCGTGTCTCGTAAGGTCATGTTGATGGAGCATGAATTTACTCGGTCTATAAATAAGGCCGCGGTCGCATCTGCTCTTTTCATTTATTCCCGAATACCTCGACACCAGTCATACCAAGATGTATCTTCCTATAATTTCCCTTCCATTTATAGTAGTGTATGCTTCATCGGCATATGCGGATGAAGTTGACTGCTACAGTGACTGCGGTGCGTTGAGTTCGTACACGGGTTCGCTGATGTGCGCATGCTAACTTAATAGCGACGGCAGTTGCTTTACAGAGCAATTGCGGGACTGGCGACACGTCCTGTCTATGCTCGTCGACGACTGGATTCCTGTCATACGCAGCTTCGTAAGTTACTCCACTCAAATTATACTGTACCACGCGCGTGCTAAACTAATGAACAAAGGTGTCTTGAATGCGCAGGAACGTATTACCTATGGTACTGGTACGAGGACGACCTTGTTGCACCTCTTTCGCTCTGTGGGTTGCCTACTTCGCCAACTAGCGTTGTTGCCTACACGTACTGGAGTGCGGGAAGTCAGGCTGCGACTAGTACATCTTCAAAAGATACTTTGTCGGAGGTGACTACTACTGCGATGAGCACGTCTAAGACCGCCCTGAACTCAATTTCGACATCGTCTACCATTTCTTCCATTTCTACCTCATCTAGTGCATATACGACTACCGCCATACCCGACTCAACAACTACGTCGACGACATATACTACCCCGACATCTGTATACTCCACTGCTTCTTCGTTTCTGTCATCCACCCCCAGCTCCACTCCTTATACTACTTCATCTGATGTCTCAACGCAAGCGGTGGTTTCGGCAGCGACTTCAACTGCCGAAGGCACGGTGATAGTGTATGACGTGTACTATACTACATTAACGTCGTGCTCTACCTCTGAATCTAGCACCCGAATTTTATACGTGACCGTGACTGCCACCAACTTGCCATTGGTCTTGACCACCCCAGCGATAGAGCACGTGCCAACTCGTCACCATTCAACACAACGGTCCAATACTACGATCACTGGTTCTACGACTATGGTACCGCTCTCACCGACATACACTGGTCCCGAATTTCAGGGAACAGGGTCACAGGTACAATCTCCTGGTGCCATGGTGATTTTGAGCGGTGTATGCGCCGTCGTCAATTTCTTAGCATTGTAGCTGGCTTGGACCACATTTCTCTCTGTACTATTGAGGTCGCGACATATTTAGAAAAAATATACAAAATAGCTGTGCTGATATCTTCTCCATCCAAAACAAATTATTTCTCACGATTGAGTCATCACCATTTCCCTATTCCACGCTCATCTAACTATCGGCAGACTTTGACATTTCCTTGTCACCAGCTTCGGTCAGCTGTGCAGTAACTTCCCCGGACGACGGTTCTTCGCCAGAAACCTTCACTTTCGCGACTTCTTCCGCGACCGCATCGGCCTCGTCTTCCATAGAAGGTGTCTTAACGGCGACGTTTTCGCTGACGGGTGTACTCGGCTTGCTAGATTCTTGCAATGCAAGGCATGCGTCCACTGCGGCATCTACACTGCCCCGCTTCTCTCTCACAACATCGGCAATTAAGTCCGTATCAAGTGTGGGAAACATTTCGTGTAAAGTATCTGTTGTCACTTGTACTTTCTTCTGCTCTGCGGCGGATCGCAAAGATGCTTGCTTTGCGATGGTGGTAGGCGACGACGGCGCAGAACCATTCACCACGCTCGATACAGACCTTCGCGAAGCGTGGTGGGTTGGATTGGACACGGTCTGTCCTGTAGTCCCTGCACGTGCAATGAAACTGCGCGTTCGATTGACGACATTTGAAGCAGCAGCAGCAGCAGCGGTCTGCACATTACCATTCGCTCCACTATGTTCACCGTTTGTAGGATGACTCCCATCCTCGTCATCAGAGTCGAAAAGTTTGGAAAACTGCTTGAAAGGATTGGCAAAGCTTGCCGACAGTGCTTGCACCTGGCTCGCTACAGCACCAGGCGATAGCGTCCGCGCAGGTGGTGTCCCTCTTGACGGCGTTGAAGGACGGGGTGAACTCGTTCGACTCTTGTCCTCCACAACAGTAGTTGATGAGTCGTCCATGATTTTACCATTTGGCAGTACATCTAAATCAGCTGGTGCTATCTCGCTAGAATTGACCGTCTCCTGAATCATTGCCACGCTCTCTTCAACTCTCTTCTCGAACTCTTCGGTTGTGATATTTAGAGAGCTCCGGTCTAAAGCCTCGATGAACGCGACTGCGCCTTGCAGTGATGACAAATAGTATCCAGCCTCGCCATTCAGCTTTTCCGGATTGCGGAAACGCATGATGTACTGAATATTAGACATCAGGTGTTTCGGTTGAGCCTTCAGTACCACGTAAATCAATATGGGAAGGAATTTGTCAGCCGACTCCTCAGTTTTCGTTTGTCTTAATAGACCAAAAATAACTTTACAGCAGTTCAATATACAGATGACTTTATCACGCGGCGCCCTATAGTTATTTATTTTGAGTAGTTCGTCTTGGGCAAGCAGAATAAAGCGCTCGCCTGATCCGACAATATCTTTCTCCAGGTCCAAATGCTCGCCCTCGATCCATGACCATATTCGCATTTTCTGTTCCAGTATATTGTCTCTCAACAAATCTTCGTCGTGACCAAACGTTCTTCGGCTGCGCGGGATTTCTGGAGAATACGTCTGCGCATACAGTCGGTTCATGATCAGTTTCTCCATACCCTCGAGAGCATTATCGACTTCAGTCTGAGGTAAACGGTTGAATGGAGGATACATGGGCAACCGAGGAGCAATGAAGTTTTGAAAGTCTTGAACAATTTTGACTTGCTCCCGCACAGTCCACGATCGCTTGCCAAACTCATGTAGAAACGACTTGAGATACCGAGCAAGTGGATCAGCACCTTTGTGTCGTAGTTGCTCTAGAAACCTCTGAAAGTCAAATGGTAATTCCTCCGGCTGATCTTCTGGCTTGGGTAGTTTCGCATCATATTTAGGTTGCTGTTCTTGTTCTTGTTCTTCTTGCTGTGGGACTTGCGTAGATACTTGTTGTGTGCTGCTAGACTTTGCAGGCATTGAACGACCAGGTAAGGGAGCAGCAGCTCTCGAAGAGAAACTGGCTGGCCTTGACAACCCAAACGATGATGATGAAGTTGTAGAAGTAGTACTACTGTCGCTGCCTTGCCGTGGTGACAAATCTGGCCGTCGATGTCGTGATAGCGATGACGGGCTTGCCGTATCACCGTCTAACGGTGGTGAGAACTGTGCCAGAGGGTCAAACTGGTCCAGAATTGACTGCATCGACTGAAGTATATTGTTCAATCCTGTGCTGCCGCTGCTCGCCGTCCGAGGAGACGGCATTGGTCGTCGTGCCGGTATTGGCGATCGACTGCTAGTTCGGGGTGAAGACGTCGACGGTGTCGGGACAAGCGGCATCATCTCGGACACTGCACGTAGCTGCGGGGTACCACTATTCCTCATGGTCAGTAGGTGCAATTACGGAACTATAGTTGCAACCGTATTTAACTTACGCTTCTGCCGGGACGGGTGCTGGTGATGTAACATAAGCACCAAACTCGTCATCGGTGGTCTTCCTATCAAGCACGGGCATTCCACCGGCGCTACTGCCAGCGCCATCGCTTGCAGCCATGGTGCTTCTTTGAAAAAGAAACAGGTGTAAAGGTCAGACCAGTCTTGAAAACAAGAAGCCGAACTATCTCAATCGCTTAGGCGATCGTGAACTCTCAAACTCTCCGAAGCCTATCTCTATAATTCTGACTTGGGTCAATCGCCGCGAAATCTGGGCTAGGGCGTTTTGCCTCATTGGGCACGTAAAATGTATGTGAAGGCATCGGTCTCTCCGGGTCGGTTGAGCAAGCAACTAAAGTAATCTGACGAACATACATACCTAAATAATGGATCGGTAGCATGTGTGGTATCTTTTTCAGTGCAGTAAGATGCAATGGAGAGTTCTGTGGGACCAAACTGGACCTGGATCAGTCTGGATTGAAACAAGCATTGTGCTGTCGTGGACCGGATTTCTACAACACCTTGATAGTCAAAGATGACAACAATACCAGCGAACTGACGTTTGTGTCGTCTGTTTTGTCTATGCGTGATCCAGCCACTGAGCAGCCTGTACGATCATTGACCTCCGGGAGCGTGCTGCAATTTAACGGAGAGATATATGACTTCGCCGGTCCTTTGTCCAAATTTACGTCGAAACTAGACACCATGAACGATACGGTTCTGCTATCGACCCTTATTGATCAATATGGCATGCAAACGGTTGTACAATATGCTCGAGGAGAGTATGCTATTGTGTACTATGCTGACGGCAAGATTTGGTTCTGCCGGGATTGCATTGGTCGGCGCAGCTTACTTGTGCATGTTGGGAATGATGCCATTCAAGTGTCGTCTGTCGGACCGTTGGACCATGACATGAGAGATGGCTGGACTGAGGTAGCAGGTGGAATGGTTTACACTCTCGACTTGACCACATTTGAGGTTTCAAGTCTCGACTGGCATTACTCGAATGATTTTGGGCCAGGGTGTGAGAACGAGCTTGTGTATCCCTACCCGCCCATGAATAGTGGGATCTTACCAAATTCAGACTGTGCTCCTACTGACTGGAAAAAGTTTCATCAAGTTTTTCTAGACGCAGTCAAGCGCAGGCTAGTGGCTGTACGGCATGGTTCAGAGTTTCACCGAAATGCTATTTTATTCTCGGGTGGAATTGACTGTACCTTATTAGCGCACGCTGTTCTCGTCGGGTTAGAGTCTTACGATACTCCTGTTAATGTTGACCTGATCAATGTAGCGTTTGAAAATCCTCGAACCGGTCGAAAGTGGGATACGCCCGACCGCTTGTTGGGTCGTCGAAGTTGGCGCGAGCTGACAGAGTGTATGCCCGCTACACGTCACAAATTACGATTTGTCGAGATCAATGTGCCTTACGATAAAGTGATTGCAAGTCGAGACCGTGTTGAGAAACTTATGTTCCCGATGGACTCAGTGATGGATTTTTCCATCGCAGTAGCCTTCTACTTTGCTTCTAGGGAATCTGGTGATTTGTATTTGCATCCCGATGACGATGCTCCTTGCCAAAAATTGTATTCTTCTCCTAGCAGAATATTGTTTTCTGGTTTGGGTGCAGATGAGCTTCTTGGTGGCTACACACGTCATGCAACCGTGTTTGGTTTCCATGGATACGATGGATTGGCCGCCGAGTTACAGCTTGATTTTGGCCGGCTGCATTCGCGAAACTTAGGTCGTGACGACAGGATTCTAGCTGATTCCGGTAAGGAAGCCCGATATCCTTATTTAGATGAGGATGTAGTGGCATATGCTTGTGGAATGTGTCTCGATATGAAGATGCGCAAAACTGAGGACGGTAAAGTCGTAGGGAAATGGGCATTGAGGCAGATTGCATCGGAGCTCGGGCTCACATTAGTAGCCGATGAAAAAAAACGTGCTGTAAGTCATATGCTCAGGTAGTGTTGCTGATTGTAGGAGTTGCTAATGGTAGATACAATTTGGAGCTCGCTCTGCCAAAATGGAACCAGGTCAAGGTAAAATAAAAGGAACACAAAAGTTTTGTTGACGGGAATAGTATTTTGTTTGTACATATCATATTCGCGTACTTTTTCTGGCAAAGCGACCATATCTCAGCCTTGCTAGTGATGACACTTACAGATACTTCAGAAGTCCTTGACGCGTTCAGGTGAATCAATCACCGCGGTTGTCGCCATCTTGACCTTCTGTTGCCGTTCAGTCCCACAATGCTGATTTACTTGATCACTCCCCTTGTTTATGTCTTGGAGCAACTATGTTCTTCATTAGTAGCACAAAAAACGAGCTGGCGAGAATCGTTTATTAACATACATGGAGGTTGCTCGGCCAGAGACGTTATCGAGATGGTGGAGATTCTGCAGGCGATTTTTGGATATATGACGAAGGAAAGGCAAGTCTGAAGCATTTGCTGTTTGTGAATCGTTGCAAGCCTGCTACGGTTTGTCAGAATAGCTTTTTGATGGCTTTGAGTGCGCCCAGCACAAACACCATCACGACGATGTAGATCAATACGACGACCCGTACAGTGTTCTGTAGTATTCTGATGCTAATACTGCCGTTTTCCGATATTGCCATTGTGTTATCGTGCGTCAAATAATCTCTTGGATTGATGTGCTTGCGAAGAAAGCGGAGTTGTTCTCAAGTACCCTTGGTCTACGACGCGCGCAACATGACATGACGCGCCAAGGATCACGACCGTAACACAAATCACCAAGCTGACGAGTAAACCTCTTCTAATGGAGAACGCATTTAGCGAATGCTTGCGCCTACGCTGTGCAATGACTACATAGTCAACAATCATACTACCAAGTTGAGAGTGAGAGTACACAGATACAAGAATAGTATGGCATCCCACAAGGCCCAAGACAGATTGTATTTGGCAGTTCGCCAGCAGTAGAAACTAAATCTGATTATATCTCAACATATTTATCCATAAGTAGAGTGACCACTTATGCAGCTTGCAATCTGATCTGGCAAACGATCTTGAGCATGTTTATTTCAGGCGCCTGGAAGATCATGACACTGAGTACAAACCACTTGGTACATGTCGAAATCTCGAGAACCATTAGAACAAAGTCAACGCGATCCGCCATAATACAACATCGCACGCTACAGGAGTTATTGAACTTACGAGTTATTGCAGACTGAAGTTGGAGAACATGGCATCAACGGCTGCACCTCCTTCGGTGCCAGACTTGACTCTGGCACAGGATATATTTGTCTTGACACTGGGAGAGCCAGTCGCATCAGTCGAAGCCCAAGATCAAGCCCGCGACCGATTGCTCAAGGCCATTGATGAAGACAGCAAGGCGCCGTTGTATTACTACCTGCACTCAACCCTTGCTCTTCCACAGATACCTTGGGATGAGGAAAAGTACAACAAGATGGCAGCCAAGAATGAAACGGATGTCAAGGCTTTTGAAGAATCGATTGCTGATGCGGAGAAAGAGGACGGAGAGATGGAGATCGCAGAGGGGTGGGTCAAGGTCGGAGAATACTGGGCCGGCGTTGGTGACAAAGTAAGTTTTCACGACAGGAATTCTTGCGATGGATATTGTTTGCTAATGACGAAAAAAGGATAAAGCGATATTCGCGCTACGCAAGGCTTATGATCTTACGCCCGGAGCCGGATCTAAGATCGATATTCTGTTTACTATCATCCGGGTGGGAATGTTTTTTGATGACAAGCCATTCACAGAGAAAGAACTTGAGAATGCTAAAGTGTAAGTTACATCGTTGATCATTCGGTTTGAATATCACTGACATAGTTAGGCTGATTGATCGTGGTGGTGATTGGGACCGTCGCAACAGATTGAAGACGTACGACGGATTGTATCAAATTTCGATTCGCAAATTCTCCGAGGCAGCTGACTTGCTGCTTGATTCGTTGTCCACTTTCACATCGACCGAAGTATGCACCTACGAGCAAGTTGTAGAGTACGCTATGCTAGCTGCAGCTGTATCACTTGGACGGGTACCCTTGAAGACTAAAGTGATCGACTCGCCTGAGGTATTGTCGCTGTTGCCTACTACAGAATCTCTGGAGCCTCTGGCTACATTGACCAACTCGCTGTACATCTGTGACTATGCCTCATTTTTCCGCGCATTAGTTGCAGTTGACGAGCAACACCTCAGATCTAATCGCCTTCTAGCGGCGCATGCCAAATACTACGTCAAAGAAATGCGACGGAGAGGCTACGCGCAGTTGCTAGAATCCTACCGTACGCTCAGCTTGAAGAGTATGGCCGATGCATTCGGGGTTTCGATCGAGTTCTTAGATAATGACCTTTCAAAGTTCATACCTCAGAACAAGCTGAATTGCGTGATCGATCGGGTGAACGGTATAATTGAGACTAACAGACCAGACAACAAGAATGCTCAATATCAGGCAGTCGTGAAGCAAGGCGATGTGCTTATCACTAGACTACAAAAGTATGCCACGGCTGTACGTATGAGTGGATCTGAGCAGGTTGCATAAGTAATGTTTGTGTTATCGTACAGTAGAACAATTGAGATGGTTTAGTACAAAATGTTGTGTTTATTACTTGTGCAAGTAGAATAGAATTACAACTTGGACTGGGCAGGCTGGATTGCCTTAAAAATAGCCTCTGCCTTGGAAGCCTTCATGATATCTCCCTTGACCTTTAGTTTACCAGACATGAACAGCTTTTGAGCGTTGGCCTTGCCAGCAATCAGCTTCTGGAAGTTGTCATCAGTCAAAGATAGTGTAATATCCGCCTTCTTTCCAGACGGCCCAGCACCTTTGCCTACATCGCCGGAGGATTTGAGGTCAACGAACCACGTCTCTGCGTCGCCCTTGGCGTTGGTGAGAGTGAATGCAAATATAGCACCGCCCTTCGAAGCATTAGCACTGGCCATCTCATCAACATTCATGAAGACAGTATAGTTACGTACCTGTTTAATAGCTGCGCTCTTCGCCTTGTCATCCTCAAAAGCGGATTTAACCTGGTCAAATGCTGCCGAAGCAGGGAAAGCGTCTAAATACGACCGAGGTCAGTCGCATTGAACTTGACGTCACGTACGCCGAAATAAAGAACTTACCGTCTTTGAGAGCCATAATGAACTAGACTTGCGTGCTTAAACGGCAGTAGCTTTTGTAGTCAAGCTTCGTAGACGTCAGCGAAAGGAATTAACAGAGTTGTTAGGCTACAAAGTCTGGGGTACTTATACTCAAGCGGAGATCATCGCTTCTGCCCGGCACTTCGTAGTAGCTGCTCGCATGTGAAACCTTCCCTCGGAAGTAGCACTCAGTTCCCGCGCCTGTGTCGTTGAGGGGCTGGTGTCGGCTATGTTGAGGAGCAGTAATCATTTTACAAGACTCATGACAGAGTAAGACATTTAGGATGTTCATATTCGCTGGCTAAGTATGTTCTAGACGAACAGCTGAAAGTTCGAATCTATTTTTTCAAAGGTCGGTGGGCGCTCGGCGATGATATCTTTCGAACGCTGGATTTTATCGTCTACCGCGACCGCCAATTACGGACGGCTAGAGTCATTCATTAGCTCTCTTTAGTAACGCTCTTGTCATGTGGATTTAATTTTGTGGAGTGCCTCAAGCTCACATAGATATGATAGATAACCTTAAGCTATTGGGCACTCGGCAGTGACCGCGGTCGCGACTATCGTAAGATGCCGAGTATCTGTGGCATATCTTAGTACCCCAGTAGGTATAGATATGAGAATTTTAGTCAAATGGCAAATGATTGATTATAATTCGATTATATGTACATGATTGAATCTTCTGCGAGAACCAGCGAAGGCGACTCGCTTAGATTGTATGCTACAAGGCATATATGTGCGCACTTGCTCGCTGTCATCGATAAAATGCAAAACTCCTCCAGGTGGCTCTATAAACAGATTGAAATTTTTGTTTATTTCAATCTCGATTGAACTAGGCGTTTGTCTCCACTCTTATAAGAGGTTTGCCGCCACGGTTTTCTGACAGCGCTTCTCGAGTTTCGAGCACTCCGAGGTCCGTATCAATGAACAGCAATTCGTTTGGCCTAAGTGGCTTCACGCCGGCAGCAGGCTTTCCTTTGATCAAATTTTGCAGCTCTGGTTTGGTCAAACTAAACCGCTTGTTCGGTCTGTTAATCAGATGGGCTTGCTTCAGCAGCGGCCGTCCTTCGTGATACTTTAGCGTGACCCATACTCGCCGGTCTGACACTCCTCTTTCAATAAAGTCTCCTGCCTTATAATCTGGCGCACGAACACCTCCTAGTTGAACTTGCGAGATCACACCGTGTCGGTACAATCCTAAAGCAACCGCCAGATGCATTTTTGTATACATCACCGACGTCAGCGACGTCTTCGCCATTGAAGCGTTCACCAGATGTGAACATGCTGCCGCTAGATGTACAAGAGACATTCTGAAGTGATGTTAACTTGCTGAATATCTTTCTCTATGACTCTCGCCTTGTTACTTCGTGATCAGTCCTCTTGCCTACTGATTCGTGGTCGTTCGCTGCTTGAGAAATTTGTTAGCCAAAGAACTAAGTTGGACCCTAACCCTGTATATCGCAATGGATTAAGTGACAGATATCCAGCAGCGTTATTAACTGACAGAGATACAGCATGTCTCTTCAGAAAAAAGCTATAATGTATGTATATATGCTGTCGCTACATAAGTAAATATTATCGCTTGCTGTCAAAAAAAAATGGCCACGAAAGCCTGTGGATATTTCAGTTTGAGGCTATGACGGACTGGGCCCAGACTTGGTGTGATAATGTTTGGTTCGATGGTCTAGTCGGTTATGGCATCTGCTTAACACGCAGAACGTCCCCAGTTCGATCCTGGGTCGAATCAATTTTTTTTTATCAGTTGCGACTAGTCTTTGATGGAATTGGTCACTGGGCATTGGAAAGTATCTGTGCGTTTGTGTGCGATACTTGCAATGATTTAGAAGTCATGTAGTTTGTGTGAGCGCTGCTGCAAAAAACCTTATGGTTGCCTAGCAGTGAACGTCTGGTCTGTCTGTACTTGGAGTTTCATCTTAAAAGATCTGGTTCCATTTTCTTGTAAACCGACATATTAAAGATTCTTGCCCCTAGAAAAAAAGTTGGTAGTTCAATAAAGGATCAAACATTAGTAGGAAGTCGGTCAGATGAGGGAGGCTTGGTTGTTGTTGGGAGAGAGAAAAAATGCAGGATCGTAGTGATGCAGCCGTTCGAGCAACTATTATACCCAAAGTATAGCAGAATTGTGGGAAATCCCTGACTTTACAAACGAACACAATGGTTCCCTTGACTCAATAATAGACGGCTCTTTGTTCTGCTACTTGAATATCTGCGGCCTTGGTGTTTTTGCACCTGGGATCTGCAGACACGCTGATGGGTAAACGGGTGGACGGTATCCTTGGGTTACTGTATTCTATCTTCAAACCACGGTTTATTCTTTTTCATGGTTGGTTTGTCTTTACATATTTTTCTAGTCTCGTATCTGATCTTTTAGTCATTTACATCCTGGGGGCATCAATATTCGGCTCAATATGTCTCTATCCTGTCAAAAACATGGCATATATTGATGCACTGTTCTTTGCAGCAGGGGCCTCAACCCAATCGGGCTTGAATCCAGTCGATGTAAACAATCTAAATACATGGCAGCAGGTTGCACTATATCTGATCTCTACGTTTACAAATCCAATCAGCATCAACTCGTTTTTGGTGTTCATGCGTCTGCACTGGTTCGAGCGAGCGTTTGAAGGTATTGCTGCAAAGTCTCGGTTAGATCACAAAATACGAAAGGCAAAGTCATACGCTGTTGGAGAACTGGATGGAGATATTGAGCATCTTGCTGGTTCCAATAGTGGTACATCCGGACGACGCTTTCCATTTCCGTTCGGTCCAAATAATAAGGTCACAAAATCGCGGATCCCGGGAGCTGCTGACGAGGACGACGACGAAGAGGATGAACGCGACGAGCGAGCAATGATGTTTCATTTGCAACAGACTGGAGGCCTTGGGCCGTTGCACGAACGCGCCCAAAATAATGAAAGCGCCGTCGTTGATGATGATGACGATGAAGGACACGATGGTGATCATGATGACTCTGAAGCAGAAGATAGCGGTGAGACGATCCATGAAAAGTTGGAGTCAGATTTGAACAGCGGTTCGACTTCTTCAGGCGAAAAATCCCTTCGGGCGGCACATCCCGCGGCGGATGCATCAAAATTGGCAAGCAATCGAGATATCACGTTCGCAGACTTACCTTCGCCTCGAGGTCGTATTCGTAATAGAAGACTGGGCCAGGTCACAGAGACTAATCAAAGTAATTTGGACACAGGGCCAGCGCTCGTCATAAAATCACCACACGAGCTTGATCTTGAGGAGCAAGCTCGTCAACAGCAAGCCCGGCTCAATGGTATTCGTGGACATGATTTTGCTTCGCCTGTTCGAACTCCTCGCAGCCGAGTATTTAACCTTCATAGGTCATCTGGCTCTTTTTCTGATGGAGCTCTCAAACATAGTGGCAGCGATCGAGACGCATCGCCGTCAAGTCTACATCGAAGCCGCTCTCATATACCCGAGAAGAGCAACAATGAAGTGTTGGCTCCCGCTAGCAAGAAATATTTTCAACGGTCTATCACAATCGATGTACCAGAGCGACCAAAATCACAGACGCGAAATACGACCGTCAATCGCAAGAACTCTATCGGCGAATTCTTTTTTAACCGTACAAATACTTTTGAGAGGATTAGTGACAGATTAACTCGAACACTCACTCGCAGACGCGACCAATCACCTACTTCCATTACGTCGAAACGGTCGCTGTCTGGTCTGCCGTACTTATCTTACGAGCCTACTATTGCGAGAAATTCAGCTTTTGTTGGCCTGACTGACGAGCAGAGAGCAGAGCTTGGAGGTGTTGAATATCGAGCTTTACGTCTTCTCGCCGTTATTTTAGTTGTTTATTTTTTCGGATTCTGGATATTTGCCAACATCTGTCTTATTCCGTGGATTTTGAAAACCTCTCGCTATAGAAAAGTTGTCGAATCATACAATCAAAATCCAGCATGGTGGGGAGGATTCATGGCATTGTCGTCGTTCATGGATGTTGGCTTCAGTCTGGTTCCAACTTCCATGGTAGAGTTCCAGACTGCTGTGTTCCCTCTGTTGCTCATGAGTTTTCTAATTGTGGCTGGTAATACCGGGTTCCCTTGCATGCTTAGACTAGTGATTTGGATTCAGTATAAATTCACTAGTCCGGGTTCTTCACTGAACGAGTCTCTTGCTTTTCTGCTTGACCATCCGCGTCGCTGCTTCACTCTTTTGTTTCCGTCTGGTCCTACCTGGTGGCTGTTTTCGATTCTAGTTCTTCTCAATGGCATCGATTTGGTATTTTTTGCATTGTTGGATATCAACGATTCTTTCATGGAAGGATGGAGTGCCGGCCAGAAGATCTTGGATGGATTGTTCCAGGCATTCAGTACACGAACGGCTGGCTTGAACGTTGTTGATTTATCTCAACTACATCCTGCTGTTCAAGTCAGCTATATGGTCATGATGTACATTTCAGTCATGCCGATCGCGATTTCAGTTCGTCGCACTAATGTGTACGAGGAACAATCATTGGGGATATATGGCCATCTCAGTGACAGCGAGGAAGAAGAGCTTGAGGAAGAAGAGCTTGAAGACGAGGAGGAAGAATACGACCTGGAGGCACATGAATCACGTATCAGTAACGAGATAAATCAAAATCAGCATCAGCTTCAGCCACGAACTACCGGTTTGAGCACCACGTCGAACAACGAAGACCTGCGGTCTCGTCGCGTTTCGAATCTGCGGCCACAGTTGAGTCGCAGAACTAGTAATGGGCGGTTGTCAGCATTGACCGCGGCGGCTAAAGACAACATGAAACAACGGCAGAAGCGACGGCGTAAGAAGACTTCGTTTGTGAGCAATCATTTGCGCCGGCAGCTGTCGTTCGACCTGTGGTATATTTTTCTTGGATTGTTTGTCATCTGTATCGCTGATGGATCCAAACTTCGAGATACAAACTTGTACGAGTTTAACATTTTCTCCGTAATGTTTGAAGTTATCAGCGCATATGGAACCGTCGGGTTGTCTCTGGGATATCCCAACACCACCACTTCTTTTTCTGCTCAGCTTTCAACGATTAGTAAATTGGTTATTATTGCAATGATGATTCGCGGCCGTCATCGTGGTCTTCCATATGCATTAGATCGTGCTATTCTGTTGCCGAGTGAATCGCTGTCACGAAAGGATTTGAAGCAGGAGGCTCGCCACGACCGACGCATGTCACTCGGCTCCAATACGGGATCTAATTTTCCTCGCTTAGGTACGCATGGCCGTATGTCTTCTCTGGAGCAAACTCAAAGTGCTGCCTCCTAAGATCAGTCTATTTGGTTGTTTTGTTATTTTCTTAGATCGGTGTTATGGACAAGTTACGAGTATTTCTTGTGACTAATATTCAGTTTAATGATGTTAAATATGCAACTTAGATATTTGAAATTTAGCAAGCCTTTTTAATTATCTACAGTGAAGGTGGAAGAACGAGACAGGCAACTTGCCTAGGCCGTTCGGTTGCTAATAGCTCGAAATTGCTAGCTGCGTTGATCTACTTATTAGTACACAATGTACTATTCGAAAAAGCCCTTGTCGCCAAACTTACAGAATCTGTGACCTCGACCTTATATCCCATATTCAAAAACAAGTTTCTCGTTTTCTCGTCCAAAATCCGGGATCCAGCTCCCAGTCCAACCAAGATGAGCTCAGGTCTCGGAAATAGTACATCAAGCAATGCAAGCCCTTCCTTAGCAAATGATACTAATCCCGTATCAAGGCCTGTCACATAGTCCTTGAAATTCCATTCAAAGACAGAACCGTCGATAATTACGCACCCACTAGTGCTGTTTTTGCAGTCAAATTCAGTACCGTTCGACAGCAAAAACCCGGTCGGAAACACCTCGTCAAAAGCAACTGGTGGCCGCGGTAGATCTTGCAACAGGTCAAAATCTTGAATTGCACCGCCCTTGGACGGCCGAATCGCCTCGGCCTTGTTCAAGACTTTCATCTCCGACCGCTGTTGGCTTAAGCTTTGAAATCTCCGACATATATTATGTTCTGCACAGTATATTCTACTGCTGCTGGTACTTCCCAGCACTAATGCTCTTGAAACCTGCAATAGCTCTCGTTTTATTGATCTGCGATTCATTTCCGTAAGGTCTATGTCAATTTAGACTGAATATACTGAACTCATCAATATCGTCTCAGGTCCTCGGGTCCCGGTCTCCACGAATTTTAAGTAGCACTTCAAGGTTGGGAGTTTCCCGGCCGTGATCAATCACGTGATAAATTGTTGTGGTTGCTGGGCCAACGTCGCATACATATCCCGGGGCTATTGTCAAAATAAAGCGACTACACCAGTCGAAATCAACCACGACACCACCGCTCGGCACACTAACAACATCGAGCCAGGTGCTGTATGCAGACTTTTGCTTGGGACTGGACGTCTTAAACAGTATACTCAGTTGCCGGAAAACTGAACTAGGCACCTGCATTAGTTGCGCTTGAGTTGTTGTTGAACTTGTAAGTTGCGCCTTTTGTTTTGGCCCGACGAGGCTATACAATATTACAGCCTAAAGAGTCTTTATGTAAGAAAATTTGTATCTGACTAATAGTACAGACAAGGGTAATATATCAAAACAATGGATGATAGCACTAGCTTGAGCGGGATCTTGGTGGATGACAATACCGCTGAGCGACGACGCGTCGCAGTTGAGCGCGATATTAACAGCGAGATTGAAAAGTCTGGTATGACGTTTGGAACCTCGTCGATGTCGTATGAACCGTCGTCACTTTTGGATCTCGATTTTGAAGACGATTTCAAGTCAATGCGCATTTCGAAGAGCAAAGCGCACGCGTTACATTCTCCAGAGCTACCAAGGTCTCTCGCGATGGAGGAAGCTTTACGTGAGCTCGAGCGCGCTGAGGAAGAGACATCAATCTCTTCTAATATCGACAGTATTGAAATTGGTAGAGCGCTTCCATCGAGATTACAAAAAGTATGTAACATCTCTCTTGGCATAAATTTTCTTCGGGACTGACAGCCGTGTTAGGATTCATTCATGGATTCCGATAGACAGACTCGACCGACTTTCGATCTTTCATCATCATTTGTTTCGTCGCCAATGCCAGACAAACAGAAGTCCGGGCGCGGTAACAATCGCCGAGCTGTCTCGGAAGCAGCTGTGCCTTCCAAATCGCGCAGCACGCTTGGTGCAATCACAGAAATGTCTCAAAATGACCTTAATCGACCCCGAGGCGCAAAGCTTGAGAACCCGAAGGTGAGAAGCAAATCCACCACAATTCCAAAAACGTTTACAAACTCGGACGAATTCTTTGAATCTCTTGGTCTTGATGATGCCAAGAGCAATAAGGATAGAAACTACTCGACAAATGAGCGAGGTGCGTCGCGCCGGAAACCATCCAAGGTGACGACGGCGACGTCGTTCAGGACTGCTGATGTGGCCCTACCAGATTTGACAGGAATTTCATCTATACTCTCCGACACTGAGTCTGGCAATCTTGAATCTCATTACACTCGGCTGGGCTCAATTGCAGTTTCGGAAGATGATCAAGAAATTCTCGCTGCTCTGAAAGAGCTCAAGAGTCGTCTCCAAGAACTTGAATCTGAAAACGTCACGTATAAGCATACAGTTTCAACATTGGAGTCGGATCTGAGAGAAACCAAAAAAGCGTACGATACAGCACGGCTGAAAGTTCGCAGTCTTGAGAAAGAGCTAGAACTACGTCTCAAAGACAGGATTAGCAGTGTGGATCGTCAACGTTTACAGAACGCGCTGCAGAAGGATCGTCAGAACTGGCAAGCTAGACAGGATGAACTCAAAGCGAGATTAAATGAGCTCGAGCGAGAGCTGTCATTTCAAAAAATTCGATTCCAACGGGTTGAGGAAGAACGCGATGAGGCCGTCAAGTCTCTCAGTGAAGCTTTGGATGAAGTCGACAGACTCAAAGATGCAAAAGCAGGGCTCGAGGCCGAGTTGAAGGCAGCCAAAGAAGACAAGGTGCCAACGAAGCAAAGAGTACGCCAAGCAGCGAAAAATCTGCAACGGTCGCGCAGATCAAAACTGCGTGCCAGCTCTGATGATGAAACTGACGTCGAGAACTCGTTCGCCTCATCTGATTCTGTTCGTACTAAACGTACAAAGCCAAAGGCTGTCAGGAAGCCTTCTTCGTCGTCCCAAGGAAAAGAAAAGCAGAATAGCCGAAAACAGAGCCGTCGTTACTACTCAAGTGAAGCTGAATCGGAGCTCGAGGATGAAGATTCAGAGACGGTAATATACAGTAGCGATGAGTCCGGCACTGAGGAAATTGAGGTGTCAAGGAGAAAGTCATCGTCCAAAGCGAAGCCGAAATCTGGCTTGCCGAAGACGCGCGTGAAGTACGTATACAGGCTACCGCAGTTTGATACGAATTTGAAACAAACCATGGATTCAATGCCACGACACGACAGTAACACTTGTACTGTGTGCAACCGGCGCCGCGCAAATAAACGTGAGCCTGAATTTCTGTCTGCGTCACGCCCATCTGTATATTCTAGTGAGGAGTCACGGTATGAAGAAGAGCCAACACTACGGCCGACTATGCCTCCCGTGAAGGCTGTCAACTTGGTGATTGAACAGATTCAAGATGAAATGCGGCATCTTAAGATCAAGTATAACTCGCAGGTGACAAAATACGAGAGAATTGATCCGGCAGTTGGCAAGCGTCGACGGAAAACACTCGTCGTAAAAATGAATGAGATTCTCAGTGAACTTGAGAACAAGTCGGACCAAATCTACGCGTTGTATGATGTTGTGGAAGGTCAACATAGCAAGCAGCCACATGTTCCACGGGCCCATTATAGCGCTGGAAGAACAAACCTTGCGAGCGAGGATGACACCGCTCATATTGTTGGCAAGCAGTCTTGGATTAACGTGTAAACGTGATCTGTGTCTCTTTTTGTATTTTTCCTTTCCTCTTTTTGAAATAATTTTGTGAGCGCTGTGAATTGACCGGCATATTTTGTTTTTGTTTTTCAAGGCTGTATGAAGTTAGTATTCGCCACTTCTATTTTGTAACTTTAGATCATGATATTTGTACAATAACAACAGACTGTAAATACAGACACCCATGTGCATGCACTTTTTACTAGTCCCGACGTATTATAACAAATTTGTACGCCTCTAAAGGAGATTAATCGACGATTGCACTTGTTACAAGCGACTGAATGATGCATATTGGTCGACTATTGTGACCCCTCGGTCAGCAGGTCAGTGTTGAAGACATTAATGGCAAGCAAACAAAAAAGATATTGAATACGGATGCGATGTATGTTTTGTAATACAATGATATACAGAAGAAACAAAAAAAGGATAACTGTGCCGTACTATAAACGTTGTGGACGCAAATTATGTCCGTCGATCAGTCAATCGTGCACTCTTGAATCTACTAACTTTCCTAACTTCTCCGTTCTCGTCCAAAGGCACAAAATCCTTTTCGGCAATGTTGATAGAGAAACCGCCATGCTGGTCGATCAATTTCTGTCGTAGTTTGTGGTAAGCAACCGAGACTTCTTGGGCATGTATCCGAGGATCAAGCTCGATATCTGAGTCCAAGTCGAAAGTTTCCTCGTCTAGATCGCTGTAGTCATTGTCATCATTTCCAGACATGTTATTGGTTAATGCCTCTGATGTTGCAGAATCTTGAGCGGCTGTCTTCTGCTGTTTGAAAAGAGAGACCTTTTTGCGCTCTGATTTGCCTGCCATTCGTTGAGTAAATGGCCGCTCAACAACGCTTTCCGCAAGAATCAGTCGTTGGGCGTCGTCATCGTCGGTTTCTTCCCCCTCACCAGACTTGTTATTTTGATGAAAACCAAACGACACAGGCACATCTGCACCACCGTTCTCAGGCCTGATGATAGCATCATTCAGCATCATAGCGATCTGTTCTTCGGATAATGACTGGTCTGTTGATACCTCCGTACTCGCAGCAGTGCGCGTCACCGGACGGAAGATTTTCTCTGGCTGGCGCGCAATCTGTGGTTTGCTGGCAATAGTCGAACTAGATCTCACGCTAGGAATAGTAGGCTGCCGTTCTGAAATATTGCTAAGCAGCTGGTCTGCAGAAGACGACTGCTTTTGTTCCAAAATAGTCGGCGCTGCAGGTCGCCGCATGATAGAAGATGACAGTGGAGACGTAAATTCTCGTCTATCAGTACCCGCTTTTCTTTCAACAACATTGCCAATTGGCTGCGTCGAGTCTCGAGTTTCTATGATATTGGTCGCCGTCGCGTGAGATACAGCGCCATTTATTTTGCCGAAGTCAATTGTAGGTGCGCCAGTGGATTGGCGACTATATTCAGCTTTGAACAAGCTCTTTTTCTTACGCTCAGGAATAATCGGCGGCAACTCAACTGCATCCGAAAGCTGGGAAAGAGCGGGGTCAGCACTTCTCTGGAGCGCTTTGAAAATGGATACCCTGCCAGTCGGCTGCGCTGAATCAGCAGCTTCCGGTTTGAGTTGGGCAGATGCAATCCGTGGAGTCTGGTCGTCGTTATCTGAATTAGATGCTACCGTAGAGCTGGGCAGATGTGACTTGAACTGCTGAACAGCGACCTCTTCATGAAACCTGACTTGCTTCCCTGAGTCCGAATCAGACACTGGGTCGGCCATAGCTGTGTCTACCGGCGCTTCGGTCACCTTTTGCTCTGGAATGGTTGGAACCACACTAGAATTGAAACGAACTGGTGTGTCACCACCTCTGGGCAGCCAAGGAAACAATGTACCGCGGGTCCGTCCATATTGATCTTCCTCCTCGTCATCATCATAATCATCATCATCGTCGTAGTCGGAATCATAGTCATCCGAATCCTCATTTGCAATTCTCCAGTTGAGCAAGCCGTCAGAGATCTCAACTTCCAGGTCATCATCGTCCTTTTCTAGCTCTTCGTCCACATCCATAGCAATCTTCTCCAAATCCAGCATATCTGCATTAATCTTCTTCGAGGTACTTGAAGCGGCAGAGATCTTGGTGAGACTAGCGTCAGGTTCAGGTTTTTGCGACGATGAGGTGCTGTATGCGGTGGACTTGAATGATGACAACGCACTCTTGGACACGTTGTTTTCAGGCAGCTTCCCCGTTGTTTTATTACTAGTGCTCGATTGAGATGGTTTTGACGATTTGTGTTTGTCTGGCTCATGAATGATTGGCGGAGGTTTTATTATCGGCTTCATTACTTCTGTCTTTTGCACCGTTTGCCCTTTCTCACTCAACGTGCTAGCCTTCACAGTCTCTGATGTTACGGTCTTGGCTTCAGAATCGGATAATTCTCGGATTTGTGCAGATACTGGCTTTAATTTCTCAGCAACAGGAACTTCCTTCGGGGTCACTGAACTTTTTGTTTCCTCCTTTACAGCCGTCATCTGATCCATGATGCTTTGCAGCTTTTCGATTGTAGAACCTTCAAGTCCGGTTGTGGTCTGTGGTGTGAGATTTGAATCTGTTGCTCGAGTTAGTCATATTTATCAACAGCAACCGCAACATCAAAAGCAGTCTTACCGATTATATTGCCATCTTCATCTAGTTCTTCGCGAATCTCCATTACCGGTAAGCCGGAATCATCGTCAAGAATTATTTGATCTGGTTGACCGATAACATTGAGAGCAGCTTGTTTGTTTGTTAACTCGTCGATCTTCTCCTGAATCTTCACTCGTGCTTCTCTTAGTCCTAGACTTTTTAGTATACATGACCCAGCAATCCACAAGTCGGTGATGATAAGAACTTACGGCCGGACGCTCTACCGGCCATTTTAGCCGATTGGAAAGCAGATCGTTCAATGACATACTCGCCGCCAGCATTTGTGTATATTTCGTTAGTGTGCATGAATTTGGCCTTTACAAACGCCCTTGAGCCAATGTTTACAGTCACATCTCGATTGAGTGCGTGCGGGAACGTCTCCAGCTTTTCCTTAAGCTGCTCATGGCTGCGCTCGTCTAATTCAATCTGGGAAAGACGTTGGCGGAGCGCGTCGATGCTTGTTGCTAGCCGCTGCGCATACGACTGCAGAAACGCAGGATGCTGAGATGGGGCATCTGAATCTGCAATTGCCGATTCCTCTAACATGAGCTGATCTTGGTCTGAGAAATCAGTTCGATGCACTGAACACGTCGAGTCGAGTAGTCCGTGGGCAAGATTTTTTGGTTTGCTTTGTTGGTTTCGGTCAAATATAGAAAACTCCCAACGACGGAGGTTCACGTCGCGAAACAATTAAGAAATCGAAGCACTGTCCGATTTGTAATCTATTCAACGATTCATTCGACTTTAAGCAACACGATATGCCAACAATAGATACGGTCGAGCGAATAGATGATGGTATGTAACTTTTTATTGTGCTGTTTTGTGATATGAGAAATTGTACTAACGTGTTGAATGACAGAGGTTTGCCCGGTGTGCAAGCTGGACACGTATATGAACCCGTCAATGCGATTTTTGGTCAACACAGAGTGTTACCATCGGATGTGCGAGTCCTGCGTTGACAGAATTTTTTCCAGCGGTCCGGCGGTATGCCCTCATGCTGGATGTGGCAAGATCCTACGCAAAAATCGATTCAAGAAGCAGGTGTTTGGCGACGTCTACGTCGAACGCGAGATCGACATGCGTAAGCGAGTGGCTAACCTTCTGAACCGACCACAGGAGGATTTTGACACACTCACACATTTCAACAACTACCTTGAATCAGTCGAGACTGCGGTATACGATCTTGTTGCCGGAATTAACGCCGAGCAGGCCGAGCAAACGCTAAGGCGACTTGAAGACGAAATGGCCGAGTCAATGAAAACTATGCGCAAATCAAAGTCGTCCTCACCTCTGTCGCGGTTTGATCCTCTAGGTGACGAGCTGTATGAAAACCCGCTGTATCATGTAGAAGATCACTACGATGACCCGTTTCTGGACAACCTTGAGAAAAATAAGAGTGCGCAGGCAGCCGGGTACAGCGTGCACGATGTTTATCGCCTGAACTTGTTTAATGCTTTCACTGGGCTTGGATGCGACGTGCAGGCTGAGAAGGAGGAGCGAAAGAAGATGACAGGAAGAGCTTGATGTTTTGAATGGGTTTCTTTTAGTCAAACATGGCGTTTGTGGGGTTTCTTGGCATGTTGAGAATTAGCATTTAGACAGATCAGTGAACAGCTGTTTATATCATAGACATTCTATCCGGTCCCATTTCTCTATATATTCGGGAGGCGGATCAATCGGACGAGAAGGGGTTCCGAATGTTTTTGTATACACGTCCCGGGCAGCCTGGCGAACGTCTATATCCAGCGCAGCGTTACCGTTGGATGCAGCGTACCCCAGTCCATAAAGCATTTTCTAAATCCAGCTGTTAGACAGAAGCCCCTAGCAGTCAAAAGCCAGACCCGAACATACCAATTGATAGCGCAAGCATCGCTCGTACCGGTCTCGACTCTGGCTGGAACCATCGTCGTCGTAGGCTCGGCAATTGAAAGCAGCAGCATCCTTGACAAGCCGGAGACGTCTATCACCAGTAAGCGGTTTAGTGGCCCAATTGCGGCGACTTATGAGCTCGTCACTCAGATCATCGTCCAGACCTAGTCGACTAGCATTGCCGCGAATCCGTTCAGCTTGGATACTCGGCGTGTTTGCTTCGAAAAATGCAATCAGGCTTGGATCTTGCAGAATGGTCCTGTAATTCGGGACCGCATGAGCAGACTCATCCGGTGACGACGATTTGTTTGATTTGAACAAATTCCACAGTCCCAATAGCATCGTTTTTAATCTGCAGTCATGCTAATCGTACAACTAAACCATCATCGATTCATCCTCGCAAAGCTCCCAAACCGCCGACAATTTGGGACTACGCGACTTTCGGTGCGCGACTAGCTTCTTCCCCGGCGCGTCAGACCGACATCTCGAACGCTACAGAAAATTATAACAGAATGTGGAGATGCCGTAGCTGGTTCAACAAACCGTCGGTGACTCTTTACTGTGCACTACCTGGCGCAATGTAAATGCTGGGTTCACGTCAATTGGTGGCGGAAGTTGCTCAATATCTAGACCTCATCCCGCGCAAGCCAAATCGGCACCACGTGTAGACGCAGATCACCCGAGCAATTGTAAACCAAGGTTGATAGCCTATTGAAAGGGTTTGTACTTGCTATCTGGAAACAAGTAGCAAGAACCAAAACTCAATAGACCAGCTCGGCATACTAGGCGGCATATAGCTATCTCATTACCATGTAGCATAAATGTCCCAGCGCGATGCACTTGAAACCGCAAACGCGCTTTCCAAGCCCCATTTTCCCAGGATAGCAAGCTGCAGTGCAGTGCAGCGCCAGTGCGTGGAAACACAAAATAGGAATCGGAGAGCAACTGGTCTAGGTGCTTAGGGGGATCAAAATTCGAGCCATCACCAACCAAATCAATCACTTTCCATGAGATATTTGGAGCCGAATTGTTAAGCAGGCGAAGATCGACCGGAAAGTGGACTTGATTTGCTCAGAAGCGCCTATTGGAGCGCAAACGGGACCGTCAAATATCGAGTATCAGGTAGACCGTCCATCCGATCGTTTGTGCACATATTTCGTCCCGTATTTGCTAATCTTGGCGGGTAAGTGCGTCAATTAATGCATATGTGCGTGCGGATGACTGACAACTTGATCAGAAAGCTTACCGCTTACGTTTGGTTTGTCTTGGGCCGATATAGACGACGCATTGACCAGCCCGTTCGGCTGCACATCGTATCCACTGGGTGAGATCAATTAATGTCATTTCAAGATTCACCGGCAATGTCCAGACAGATTCAGCCGAATATGGCTTCGCCTGCGCCAGGTATGGGCCGAGCGACCATGTCGGTAGGACAGCAAGGCGTGCAACAGCCGAATGGGGCACAGGTGCAGCCTAAGCAGAGTATCGCGCCTACTCCTCAAGCCATACAAGATCACCTGAGTCGACTGTCACAACAGTATCAACTTGCGTTGAGGCACGCTCAGCAGTTTGGAAGAGATTCAGAAGAAGGAAAACAGGCGTTGTTGAGGGCATCGAAGATTCGCGATTATGCCAAACAGCTACAAGCACAGCAGGCCATTCTCCAGCGAACATTACAGCAGCAGCAGCAACAGCAGCCAAATGGTACAATACCACAGCAGCAGCAGCAGCAGCAGCAGGTACTTACCCCACAGCAACAGCTGCAGCAGCAGCAGCAGCAGCAGCAGCAGCAGGTGCTTACCCCACAGCAACAGCTGCAGTTTCAACAAAGACAACAACAAATACAGCAGCAACAGCAACAGATGGCGCGTTCGCAATCGTTACAGCCCAGGCAAGGCTCGGATTCACCGATGATGGCCCAGAATAGTCAGCTAGGAATGCAGAACCGAGCAGCAACACCGTTGCAAGGCCAAACTGCGGCAGGCCAAAAGAAAGTCTACACTCCGGAAGAGCAGCAAGCTCTGCGTCTGACACAGCTGACCAGTCTCAAGAAGTCTATTCAGCATTTGCAAGCACAAATTGAGAGCATTGAAAAGTATCTTAACGAAAATCCAAATTTGGGCGCCGAAGAACGGACTAAGCTACAACACAACATGAGAGAGCTGGCGGCTAAACGCGAGCAGTACTTGAATATTGCCAACACCATGGTTATGTCAATGCAGCAAGCGCGAGCAGCGGGACAGGCAGCAGCCGCCGCCACCACCGGAGGAGGAGCGCAGATAGCACAACTCAATCAGATGCAGCGGTCTGGTAGTGCAGTGCCAGGCGGGCAACCGCTCAATCCGGCAGCGCTCATGTCACAACTGGCCGCTGCCCAACAGGGATCAAATCAGATGCTGGGAGGGCTTTCTGCGCAACAAATTGCGCTCAACAAACAGCAGCTGGCTCAATATCATGCCCAAGTGCAGGCCCAAGCCCAAGCCCAAGCTCAGGGTCGAGTTGGGCAACAGTCGATACAAAACATGCCAGGAGCTGGTGCAGGGGCAGGGTCGGGTGGTGTCAATGGGTACAATTTGCAGAATCAGATGCAACAGGGCAAAGTGCCAATCATGCCGAACGGCCGAGGGCAAGCGCCGATACAGGCGCAACAGCAGACGTTAAGACAGAAACAGCTACTGGTGCAACAACAGCAGCAGCAACAATTATTACAACAGCGGCAACAGAAAGACCTGAGTCCAGCAGCGGTGGCAGCAGCAGCTGCTGCACGATCGGCTTCGCCGCAAATGGCGTCGCCATTGATGCAAGCCCAGGCGCAGGCCCTGAATGGACGAGCGCAGCAAATGCGAGCCAACGCCGCCGCCAACAACTTGCAAATGAGCCCTCGGATGCAGGCGGCTCAGATCGGTCAAGTGGTGACGCCGACAGCGGTAGCAGCAGGCAAGGTAGGAGTGGGAGGCATGCAGGCGTCACCGTTGGCGAGAGGAGCTGTTGGACAGCAACGTCCTGGCCAAGTCGGCACCCCGACTCCGGTGGCAGGTCCGATGAGCGGGTCTCCGAGTACTGGTGGTAATGGTGGTGGTCAAGTACCAGCCGGTACCAGCGCCACGCCGGTGGGGTCAGGGGTGCGAGGTGTTATTACTCCCCAAATGCTAGCATCGCAGCTGATAATTAATCCTGGCGCCAGCATGCTCGCGCATATGCCAATTCCCGCCACGCTGTCCATCCAGCAACCAACACCGGCGCCGGTCAAGCCCGACCGGCCGTCACTCAACGGCGGACAAGCAAGCGCGAATCCGATTCTGACTGCACCAGCCATCAGCAAGCCGCCAACGTTCGAGCTGAGTGGGGAACAGGCCCGAGTTCTTTCCAAGCGGAAGCTAAGCGAGCTGGTGAAGGACATGATTGGTACCAGCAGCGCGTTGGCGGGCATGCAGCTCTCAGCCGAGGAGCGAGAGGCCAACATCGACGGCGACGTGGAGGAACTGCTGTTGGACTTGGCCGACGAGTTTGTGGCGTCGGTGGCGGACTTCAGCTGCCGGCTCGCCAAGCATCGCAAGTCCAACCGACTCGAGGGCAGAGATGTCCAGCTGCACCTGGAGCGGAATTGGAATATTCGATTGCCTGGATTCAGCGCCGACGAGGTCCGGTCGGTTCGACGGTGGAATCCGACTGCTAGCTATTTGCAGAAACTTCAGGGAATTAATACCAGCCGTGTTATCTCCGGCAAGTAACGTATTGTTGAGAAAACCGGGAAGGGAAAGAGGAGTCGTGTTTGGTTTTGGTTCGTGACAGCTTTTAGTGGATTAGTATTTTTTTTATAATTGTTGCTGTATTTTTTGTTGTATATTGTATATTAATACGATTCGATTGTGATCCAATTACAATGCCCACTCACCCGCCAGCGACCGATCTCGTTCGTCAACAAACATTTCATCGATGCTGTTGATCATATTCGGCCCGCAAAGCACGCATTCAGTGGCGACCAGGTTATCAAGTTCGTCCGGGATGGTGCCGTTCTGGGCCTCGAGCTGGAGCTCGTTGATGCGTCTCCGGACCCGCAGGTTGGAACTGTCGGCGACTTTTGTGATCAAGCAATCACAGTGGAACGAATGCTGGCACGGGAACACGTAAAACTGCCGGGCCAAGAGCGGGTAGGAGCAGATGAAGCACCGTTCGCCCGGTTCGACGATCGCGAACCGGCTCGACAGCTGGGCAATGTCTGCCCGGATGTTTTCCGCGGTTTTGGAGGACTCGTCCATTTCCTTGCGCAGGCCGTCGATGTTGCGCGAGTAGTCCTCGAGGGCGTTGCAGATTTCCTCTTTGAAGTCGTCGATGACGACAAAGTCCGGGAAGAACGGCAGCAGGTCTTCAATCTTGAGCAGCTCGCACCGCTTCAAAAACTCGATTGCCGACTTGATGCCGTGCTCCTTGTTGATCACCTTGGTGGCCACCCGCAGCCACAGCTTCTTGCGCAGGTCGGCATTGTCGCCGGGCCGGTCCGCCACCACGCTCGCGAGTTCGACGTTGTCGTTCTTCAGCGCCAGGTCGACTGCTTCCTCGTACAAACCCATGGACGAGTAGATGAAGATGCAGGACTGGACCCGCTGGTGCTTGATGCACAGCCGCAGCGCAAAGTCGGTGTCGTAGCAGCGCTGGAGGTCGTGGAACTGAAAGTATTCCAGCAGCGCTGACTCGTCGCTGGACTTGTCGCTGGCGTACAGCGATATCAGCGTGTTGTGCACCGCCGAGTCTTTCGACTTGAGATTGTTGATCGCGTACTGTAGATACCGCACCGCGTGGTTGTGCTCGAGATTGACCTGGACCGCGGCCGAGTGGCTGAGGATGGCCGGGATCAGCTTGCGCGGCACCAGGTCCGGCTTGCGCATCCACGTGTCGACCGTGTCCTTGGGGCAGTTGACGATCAGCACCGTCGAGTACTTGTAGTAGATGTCCGGGTCGTCCTGCTTGCGCAGCACGTGCAGCGCCTCGGTCCATTTCTCCAGTCGGATCCAGTACGACAGCACAAACGAGTAGTCCGAGATGCTGGTGGCGTAGTACAGCAGCTCTTCTTCCCGGCCGTGCGACGAGATGATGTCGTACGTTGTCTTCCGATCCAGGTCTTTGTGGTGCCGGGTGATGAAGTCTTTGTATTCGGTCTTGACCCGCTCGACTTCGGCCGACACGCCGCTGTCGCCGCCGCTGTCGCCGTTGGTCAGCTTCTTTTTGCTGGGCATGTCAAACAGACCGTTGCTTTCGCCGCTATCTATCTTGCCGTTTGATGATCGCGGCGGCGGCGGCGGCGGCGGCTCGGTGGTCTTCTCCGACTCGCGCGTCGCCATCGAGTCCTCCAGCGAATTCAGCTTCTCGACAAACACCTCGACGATCCAGCTGGCAAGCATCATCCGCTGCATCACGTACGACGAGCTGTAGTCTGCCAGCTTGACCATAAGGTACCGACGCAGAGCATCAGTCTTCTTGGCTTCCATGAATTTGATCGCCACCGTCTCGAACGGCTTGCTGCTCTTGCCCAGCACGTTCGCGGCTTCCAGAAACGAGCTGTTGTCGAGCAGGAAATCGCCGTAGGCAACCGCCACCGCGTCACGCTGCCGTGGTGTCTTGGCGAGCCTGAGCGCCTCGTCGAATCGACTCTGGTGGAGATATATTTTCCAGATGTCGCGATCTTCGTCGGTTACGGTAATCTCGTATATGCTCGTAGCCGAGTACGCCCAGTATGTCGAGCTCTTGACATCTGCTGTGACTCCGAGAAACGACTCGCTGTTGGGAAGACGCTCGTCAAACACGATCGCGTTGTTCAGCAGGTTGATGGCGAGGATCTGATTGTCGCGTAGAATCAGAGCGTGGTATTTAGATAAAGCTATTGAGCTTATGCCATTTTCGCTGCGCGGTAAATTTGATTCACTTCCACTTAGTTTCGCCGGATAACACAAAGAGATATATAAAGAAAAGAGTACTTACGGGAACAGCCTGGAGTCGTTGAAGATGATGTTACCCAATTCGGGAGTAGTAGGAGCAGTGTAGAGTTTACCATGGAAAATACCCGATTCGGTGAGCCACGCAAACGTCTTGTCATCGGTAGAATACTCGTCTTGATCTTCAGGCGAGATGGTGATGGCTGAAGTTATGGCAGGGGCGTAATCGACATGCACGGCAGAATTGGCTTCGTCGTCAAAGTACTTTGTGAACGTGGGACTGTAATCGCCGGGCGAGTGCCTGACAATTTTCGACATCCAGTGGTAGAGTCTGCCACCGGACGACAGCAGCACCCGGCGCATGTCGGGCTTGCCGGGGATGAACTCGACAACCAACCCTTCGACGGCATATCCACTGGGCACTTTCCACACCGTGCGGGAGTACCGCTCCTCGCGGCGGAAGAACTCATCCGCAGGCTCGATGTAGGTCTCAATGAGCTTGCCCTCGGTTGTGCCGATGAGGATCTCCTTGGTCGACGACGCCGGCTCGGCTGGGTTCCACGCCACGCTCGACACCACGTTGCCCTTGATCCGCGTGAGATGCTTGGCCCGCGGCGACCGGGAGTTGAGGTAGAAGTTCTCGGCCGTGGACGTGGTCACCAGCAGATGCGACCCGGTCGGGTCTAGGAAGATGTTGCCGATGGTGCCGGTCCCGGGCGCTTTCAGCTTCGGCAGCTCGATGTCGTCGATGTCCTGGGGATTGTTGAGGTCGATGCGTAGAATCCGCGCCGACCCCACCGCCATGTACAAGATGTTGTTCGCCACTGCCATGGCGGCAATCGAGTTTATCTGGAACTGCAGCTGCACTCGTTCAATCGCAAAGATAGGCAGGTCCTCGCTGCTGCTGCTGCTGCTGCTGATGCTGTTGCTGCTGGTTATGCTTGCCATGTCGTCGTTGTCCGCCGCCGACGGTCCATTCCCGTTGCCATTTCCAACTCCATTAACTGTGCCACCACCATTGGCCTCGTACACAGGATAGTCCATTACCGTGCCGGTCCGGTTTCTGTCGACAGGATTCTGTTCTGTTGGTCGATATGCCCGGCCTCCGTGGTCCACACAGTGGTTTCAATTGTTCGTGATTGTGAATGCCGCGTTGGGCATCTCGAATAAGGGTCGGGCAAGGAGCCCACTAGACCCTTACATTATGTGACTGGTGTTTTGGTGCCGGGCGCGTGGAGCACGGCTGGAGAGGTAGGTTGATTAGCGAGATGTAACCATGATCAAGTGAGCCGACAGCTCGAATGAGCAGTGAATTTTTACCAGCGCAACAGGCAGCAATGGATATTGAAGCTTGAGGGTGTCTAGTATTGAAAACTGGAGTATTATGACCGAGAGAGGAGCACGTCGAGAAGCGCGGATACGGGGGTCTGGGTAGGTTTACGACGTTGTTGTTCCCTGGCTTTGGTCAAGGGTGTGAACTGAATGGTAACGCAATATAGTACACGACAGGTTGTCGCCGACGGCGGATTTTCGATTGTGGTGCCGCATGCTCGGACGACATCAGGTGTCGGCCACGGCGGCCGCGATGTCGTGGAGATCATTGACCTCGAGGAACCAGGCTTTTCTCCGCATGCGCAGGATGTTGATGTTGAAGCACCTGTCAGATATACTAGCGACGAGGTGGTGGTGGTGGAAGAGAAGCCGAGGGGCCGACCCCGTCAGAACGAAGAAAGTAATGGGACGAAGCGACGAGCCATCAAGGAAGTTGGGAGTCGGTTGGCCAAACGACAGAAAGACGAGATCGCCTTGTCGCAGGAAGAGTTGGTGGAAGCGGAGTCGGTGGAACCAGGGTTTGAAACCAAGCTGACAGAGATTGATATCGTCCAGAACTTTCTAGACCAGCAGATTCACGACTTCAGGTCCGAGCACGAGCCGGATATGAGTGTGCCGTCGCAGCGGGTGCTGGCTAATTTCAGCGTCGAGGTTGAGCGCCAGTTCACGGCGATGGCGGACGTTGCCAAAGCCAACGCGCGCATGGCCCGGGAGGCTTCGCGAATAGCGGATCTGCAGCACCGGCTGGAAGACCTACGACGGCAGCGGCGTGCGGTGGCGGACGAGATTGACGACATTCGGCAGAACCACGTGCAGTCTACGCGGGAACTCAAAGCTAACCGCGACGTGCTGTCAGTATTCGATGCCATTCAGAGACTGAAGGTCCAACTCGGTCAGCGGAGACAGCTTGGCGGGGAAGGGGAACTGAAGGCAGTGAACAATAGAGTCAAAGAGGAAGTCAATCCTGGAAGGTTGATGGCGCAGCTTCAGAAACTTCGACCGCTGGTGTGCGGACAAGGTGGGATCCTTGGCCAACTGCGGGTGATAAACGAGGCATTGGAGAAGAAGGATCGGGAGTTGTCGACGAATCGACAAAGATAGATGTATATATTTACCTAAAAACTTCGCTGTCTCGAACGGACATCTCGTAGATTGCCGTCTCGATCTTGGTGACGGAATTGTGCAGGGTATGGTACTTATGTGTAAACGTTGGCTGCTGCTCGACCGAGTTCAAGGTGGTGAATTGTGTCAGGATCTGACGCAGCGCGTCACAGATCTGCAGCGCGATCGGAGACACCGACTTTGACTGGCGGGATCGAATGTTTGCGATTGCGAACTTCATGAGCTCGCCGGTGGCGTCTAGTAATGCTGCGTTGGTTAGCCGGAGGAGCGGGGATCGGCTTGAGGTACCCATAGATGTACATAGATAGCACATAGCACATACCCAGGAGGTAATCAGCCGGAGAAACGTCGAGGTCTGTGTCTAGATGCTGCACAACTTGGCAGTGAGTCAAGAACCGTCGCCGCAGAAGAAAGTGGTTAAACAGCAGCGCTTCGATCTGCAATTTAGCAAAAATAGAGGCGTCAAGTATGTAAGATGCAGCATACATATTCCTGGAGCGCAGCTGAGATGGCGGTCTGGTATCTGGCGTGCTCACGGTCGGGAATCAGCGCCGACAGGTTCTGTAGCCGTTGCTTGATATTGGCGTCGAGCGCGGCCACGTCGACGGCCGGCGGCGCTAGCAGCCCGGCATCGCCCGACTGGTCGTCAATCCTGAGTCTGTGCACGGCAAATATCCTATAGACAAATCAGCTCCGCCAGGGAATCGTGCCAGCTTCAATTGTTCGCGCACATGTTCTTTGCCTGCTTGGTGAGGTCGCGAGCCAGGGCGATGACTTTGGTCCGGCACGCATGGTGCTCGTCGATCTGGGTTCTGAACGTCACAAATTGGGACAGTACCGGGTCTTCTTCCGTCACTGTCTCCTGCCGGTCTTCCATTGTGTGATGATTACCGGTGTAGACATATATATATATAAAAACGAATGTCGACGATGGATGCCGTCGAAATGCCCCCCCCCCTCCCCGGGGGGGTGACTTGCTTCGAGCCGCGGCATGAACGTCACGTGACAAGCTGGTGCGGTTGCAAACAGGCGAGGCACATCATCATCATCATCATCATCATCATCATCATTGTCCGGTTCACAAGCACTAAACAGTATATGGTGCAGACATTGCTGGGCAAACGACTAGCTGACTGCACGTATGTTGAGAGAGGGTCAGGAACCGCAGGTCGGTTGGTTGGTACAACCGGTCGGTAGTGTGGTATGCAATGGCCACGTTCCGACAGCCCCAAGCCGTCGTCGAAGGGGGGGCTGCTCAGCTTGAATGAGCTTCATGAAGCTTCCTGAGCTTTTCACCATGCCAAATCTACTCAATGCATCCCACATCGCGCGGATACGTGTCGGCAGATTGTCAAGTCGAGGAGGTACGCTTTTTACCCCGGGCGGCGGGCCCCGCACGTGCGCGGATGGCAGACAAAGGCTAGTCTCGGGTGAACGGTGAAGCGAGAGAGCGACAGAGTAGGCGACGGGAGTAGAGAGGACAGCGGTAGGGAGAAAGAGCAGAGAGCAGAGAGCAGAACAGAGTACGGCATATCTGCAGTTATTAGTCCCCTCCAGTTCTCTGTCTTGCTCCAGTTCCACTCTTCTCTCTCTCTCTCTTCTCTCTCTCTCTTCTCTCTCTCTCTCTCTCTCTCCTCTCTCTCCTCTCTCTCGCGCGCGCTCCCGCACGTCCACATAGCCGAAGAAACCGCTCCGGCGCCCGCCAGCACATCAACAGCAATCCGACGACGACGACGACGACGACGAAAACAACAACATGATCGTCGTCGGCTCTCGGCCAGGTCTCAGGGGCACGAAAAAAACACTCCCACCGGAACAAGCTCATCGCAGCTCATCTGAGCTCATCTCGGCTACGTTTTATGTTCTCCGGGGTTTATCCGACCGGCGACTGCCTCCTGGTGGTGGTGGTGGTGCTGCTGCTATACTAACTACACTACTGTTACAGCTGCTGGCCAATCACACGGCGCCGGCCTCCGTTGTCGACCTCGACCCTCGTGCGACGCTAGCTGTCACTTTATTCCAAGGCCCTCGTGCCAGGCTTATCTCTCGGTCAAGGTAAGGGGGGGGTTTTCCCCCCCCCCCCCTTACCTTGACCCTAAAACTGTGGCTGATAGGGGGGGGGGAGGGATTACCTGCCACCGCCACTGCCGGTGGGGTCGGACGGCAAAGCGTTTGGCAAACAACCTTGTTCGGTTTAGCAATCCTCTTGCTGTCTTTTGTCTTCTTTCTTCGCTCCTCTTCTGTTCTTTCTCTTGTTCTCTCGTCTCTTCCATGATGATGCTGCTGTGGCGCGCAACTAGGGCTACTGCGGCGGTGGCCCGGCGCGGCCCAGCGCTATCGACGCGTTGTGGTTGGGCGTGAAGAGAAACCAAACCTAATGGTTGGTGGTGGGAAAAAAAATTATGCACAGCCAACGAGACTGAGCACTACTACTAGCCCTCTCAACATTTCTCCTCGGTCCGGTTTTCTGTTTCCTTCTGCCGTACCCTTCCTGTCTGCCTTGTTTACGTTTTCTTTTCTGATTATTTCTAAAGATCTGCCTTGGTTTCATTTTTGCCTGGTCATCTTTGAAAGAACGCATAAAATCCTCTACCGTCAACCCAAGCTGCGAATATGATCTTCAACGACCAGGCCTCGTCCACCATCGAGTGGCTGTCTCGTCTCGACACCAACAACAAGCCGTCGCGCAACTACCGTCGGACTTGCATCATCGGAACCATCGGTAAGATGTCGGTTGTGTGGGATTGATTTTTTTTTTTTTTTCGTGGTGCTAACACCCGGTGCAGGTCCCAAGTCCAACTCTGTCGAGGTCATGAACAACCTCCGGACCGGTAAGTCATTTTTATTTTTATTTTTTTTGACCATTCACTAATGTAAGCCGGATTGAACATCGTGCGCATGAACTTCTCCCACGGTTCGTACGAGTACCACCAGTCCGTGATCGACAACGCCCGCGCTGCTGAAAAGGTCCAGCCGGGAAGACCGCTGGCGATCGCGCTCGACACCAAGGGCCCGGAGATCCGCACCGGCTCGACCGTGGGTGATGCCGACATCCCGATTGCCGCCGGCACCGAGATGGTCATCACCACCGACCCCGAGTACAAGAACAAGTGCGACAGCACCATCATGTACCTGGACTACGCCAACATCACCAAGGTCATCTCCCCCGGCCGCATCATCTTCGTCGACGACGGCGTGCTGTCGTTCAAGGTGCTCGAGGTCGTTGACGACCGCACCCTCAAGGTCAAGTGCCTGAACAACGGCAAGATCTCGTCCCACAAGGGCGTGAACCTGCCGTCGACCGACGTCGACCTGCCGCCTCTGTCGGAGAAGGACAAGGCCGATCTGCTGTTCGGCGTCAAGAACAAGGTCCACATGGTGTTTGCGTCGTTCATCCGGTCCGGATCCGACATCACCGCCATCCGCGACGTGCTCGGCGAGGACGGCAAGGACATCCAGATCATTGCCAAGATCGAGAACCAGCAAGGTCTCAACAACTTTGACGATATCCTCAAGGAGACCGACGGCGTCATGGTCGCCCGTGGCGATCTCGGCATCGAGATCCCCGCCTCGGAGGTGTTCATCGCCCAGAAGATGATGATCGCCAAGTGCAACCTCGCCGGCAAGCCTGTCATCTGCGCCACCCAGATGCTCGACTCGATGACCTACAACCCGCGGCCGACCCGGGCCGAGGTGTCCGACGTCGGCAACGCCGTGCTCGACGGCGCCGACTGCGTCATGCTGTCCGGCGAGTCCGCCAAGGGCATGTACCCGGTCGAGGCAGTGTCGATGATGCACGAGACGTGCCTGCTGGCGGAGATGGCCATCTGCTACCCGCCGCTGTTCAACGAGCTGCGGTCGCTGACGCCGCGTCCGACCGACACCGTCGAGACCATCGCCGTCGCCGCCGTCTCGGCCTCGTTCGAGCAGCAGGCCAAGGCCATCATCGTGCTGTCGACGTCCGGCACCACCGCCCGCCTGTGCTCAAAGTACCGGCCCACGTGCCCCATCCTCATGGTCACCCGCAACCCCGTCGCGGCCCGGTATTCCCACCTGTACCGGGGCGTGTACCCGTTCGTGTACGACAAGCCCAAGCTCGCCGCCGGCGACGCAAAGTGGTCTGACGACGTCGAGGAGCGTCTCAAATGGGGCATGGACCAGGCCATCGAGCTGGGAATCCTCGGCAAGGGCGAGCCGGTCATTGCCATCCAGGGCTGGACCGGTGGTCTTGGCCACACCAACACTCTACGTGTGCTCGAGTCGGTCTAATCCCCTCGACAAATCACGAGCCAAAAACAAAATCAACCAAATCTGCCGTATGCAGTGCTGACACTGAGTGTTTGGCCTACCCTTCTCTTCTCTTTTTGGTTCATGAAATCTTTTTTTTTTTTATATCTGTTTTCTTCATAGATGACAACTTTCGTTTTGTTTTGTTTTCTACTTAGTACAGGATGAAGCGGGACGGCTACTGGTAGCATTTTCTGCTTTGTTCAAGATTTATACGATCCTAAATGATCAAAATTATCCTGATCCTAAATGATCGTAAAATGATATTAAATGATCAATGCTGCAAGACCCCGATTTAGCATGGGGGGGGATTACCCGGCTGTCGTGTTTGCTCGCCGCGCTCGCTCGGTTTGAAGCGATTTATTTCATGGCCATGAAGAAAGGCTGAAGAAAGATGGATGATGGATTACGAACAGAGACGAGGATGATCAGACTGTGGCTGGTAATACCATGGTGTAGCCTAATAGTGACCGCACTGCAGAGCCAGCACAGTCCGCTGACATCGACGCAATTGGCAAGCCTGGTGGCCAAGTATCCCATCTTCCCAAGCCTTGAGCCGGTGGACACCCCCGATGGCGGTAGTGTGTTGGCGCCGATACTGATTCCCCGGCCGCCGGGGAGCGCCAATGCGACGATAGTGCGGAACCATATTATTCATCACTTCCAGAGATTGGCCGGGTGGAGCGTGCATGTGGATCAGTTCACGGCGGCGGTGCCGGCGGGGTCGACGGTGCCGGGCATCGCGGACGATGGCACCCTGCCGTTTGCGAACCTGGTGATGCGCTATGGCGGCGGTAATGCTACGGCACGACGACAACCGAAGGCGTATTTGACGTTGGCGGCACACTACGACTCGAAGCTTGAGCCGGCTGGATTCGTCGGCGCCATTGATTCCGGGTTCCCGTGCGGCCTGCTGATGTATCTCGCCCAAGCGCTGACTCCGGCTCTCCACGCGCGTACCCTGGCGTCATTTTCCTCGTCGTCATCGCCACTGCTGGAGTCCGTCTCCGACGACGACGTTGGGCTGCAGATTATTTTCACCGACGGCGAGGAAGCACTGGTGGACTGGACTGATACCGATTCGCTGTACGGCGCGCGGCATCTGGCTACGACCTGGGAATCTGACCACCACCACCGCCGCCACGGCAACGGCAAGTCATCCCCGCTGGACGAGATTGACTTGTTTGTCCTGCTGGATCTGCTCGGCAGTCGCGGCAGTGCCGTGCCGTGCTACTTCGTGACCACCGCATGGGCGTGCCGGGAGCTGGCTGATGCCGAACGCCTGATACGCTCGTCCGGCGTCTCCATGACCACCACCACCAAGAAGGGCCTGGTCAGAGCTGACGCGGTGCTGGAAAACGTCCGTATTGACGACGACCATATGCCGTTCATGGCCCGGGGTGCTTCCGTCCTGCATCTCATCCCGGTCCCGTTCCCCGCCGTGTGGCATACCCTGGCCGACGACGCTGAACATCTCGATCGCCAGTCGGTCCATGACTGGACTGCGGTCATCACCGCCTGGGTCGCCGGCTATCTTGGTCTAGGCGAATTTGTATAATTGCATCAATAGAGATAATAACGGTATAACATCCATTCGTAAGTCACGTGCCAAGCCCGAGTCCTGTCTCGAGTAACCCCTACCCATTGATCCCAATATGTAACCTAACCCACTGCTATCTGGGAAGAATTTTTTTTTTTTTTTTTTTATTTATTTTGTTGCATAGTGTGGAAGTGACAAGTTAAACAGATCAGTTGATTAATTGATTAATTGATTTGTTATACGTTGACAAGATGCGGATTAGAAGTGAGTTGAACGATTGCTTAGCCTGAGCTATACTAATGATAGGACCGACCAGTAAGCGAACCAGCACGAAGCTGCGGGAAGGCATCCACAAGAAAGCAGCAGCGTCGCGGAAGAAGAAATCCAAGCTGGCGAAGAAGGACGTGACATGGAAGAGCCGGGTGAACAAGAACAAGATCGACGTGTCGCAGATCCCGAACTCGTTCCCGTATAAGAACAAGATCATTGAGGAGCTTGAGCGCGAGAAGGAGGCGGCAAGGGTGGCGAAGCAGCAGCGACGGAGTGAGATGCGGGCCAAGACTAAGGCCAGCAAGCTTGACGTGATGGACGTTGAAGAGGAAGAGGAGGAGGAGGAGGAGGAAGAGAGCGAGGAAGAGGGGGATGAGGAGATGGTGGACGCTGAAGATGGCGGGATGAGTGCGTTGCTTGCATATGCCCGACGGGCGGCTAAAAATTATCACGACGACGATGACGTTGAGGAGATGTTTGAGGATGAAGAGGAGGATGAGGAGGAGGAGGAGGAGGAGGACCGGGGAAGAACAGGGAATGGAATGAGTGAGAACTCGCGCAAGGCGTTCGACAAAGTGTTTAAACAGGTGCTTGCCGCGTCGGACGTGATATTGTACGTTCTGGACGCCCGGGACCCCAACGGCACCCGGTCACCGGCAATCGAGCAGGCATTACGGGGAAGCATGGACAAGCGGTTGATGTTTGTGCTGAACAAGGTTGATCTTGTGCCGGCAGCGGTCCAGAAGCAGTGGATCACGTACCTGAACCAGTTCTTCCCCACGGTGGCGGTCAAAGCCGGCGCGACCACCAACGCCGGCGCCGTGACGGTGGCGAACGCGACCGTGTCGCAGCAGCACACCACCAACACGCTGCTGCAGGCGCTCAAGGCGTACGCGTCCCGGGCCGGGCTCAAGCGCTCGGTCGTGGTCGGCGTGGTAGGGTATCCCAACGTCGGCAAGTCGTCGGTGATCAATGGGTTGTTGTCGAGCCGTGGTGGCAGCAGCAGCGTCCGTAAGAACGGGGTATCGTGTCCGGTAGGTGCAGAAGCCGGAGTGACCACGTCGTTGAGGGAGGTCAAGATTGATAGCAAACTGAAGCTGCTTGACTCGCCAGGGATCGTGTTCTCGCCGGGGCAGCAGGGGGATGAAAAGGACATGGCGGAGGCCAGGTTGGTGCTGCTGGGGGCATTACCGGCGAAGCAGATGACGGACGTGATCCCGGCGGTGACGTTGATGCTGTCGACGATCAAGCCGGTGCCGGACCTGAACCGGGCGCTGGAGTCGTACTACGACCTGCCGGCGCTGTTACCGCGAGTCGACGCCGTCACCGGCAAGCTTGACCACACCACCGATTTTTTGGTCCATGTTGCCCGTAAACGCGGCCGGCTTGGCAAAGGCGGCGTGCCTAACCTGCAGGCGGCGGCCATGGCCATCGTCAATGACTGGCGTGACGGCCGGATCCAACGCTACACGCTACCTCCGACTGATGATCCGGCGGTTGCGGCGTTGGCTGGTAACAAGGCAGTCGTGGAGCGCGGCAGTGCGGCAGGCCGCGACCAGAAGACCATTGTTAGCCAGTGGGCGGCGGAGTTCAGTCTTGATGGGCTCTACAGCGGCGACGGCGACGGCGACGGCGACGAGTGATTGGTAGCATAGCAATACACTGAGCAATAGACTATAAGCACAAGACACTGCCGAGCCTATATCTACGATCGCCTACTAAATCTCGGATCTTTCATGCTGCAGTACCACCGGATGACATGACAGCACCACCACACCACCACCAGTGTGGACAGA